>CM053036.1:32920920-32943316 GCA_028564925.1 Lithobates sylvaticus | reverse complement strand
CATCCCACTACCTCTCCATCTGCCTGATCCCATCCATCCCACTATCCCTCCCTCTGCCCGATCCCATCCCCCACCATCCCTCTGCCACCATCACTTATATTTATTGTATTTAGGACAGGAATGCATTTCAAGTCTTTCTTAAAACAATCTACTGAGCAGCACAGAACTAGTTTGTGAAAGAGTTAGTCTATTCCACCTATTCACAGCTCTTACGGCAAAGAAGCCTTTCTGTTTTTCCTCTAGATGTAAAGAATGCCCCTTTGTTCTCTGTAATGTACTAAAAGTGAATAACTTGTAGCCCTCTTTTGGAATGGTTATGAGAATTACCCTCCCCAAATAGTATATTGTGCGAAGAGCAAATGAAAATAAAAATATGGAGTTCTGACTGCTTGAATTTTTGGATAAAAACCAAGCGCAGTAATCGTGATGCATCGCGGAATTGAATTGTGGACAGGATAATCCTAATCGAATCGTGAGACCAGTGAAGATGATACCAGCAGACTAATCAACTTCAATCCTAATTTATGGAAAAAAAAGTTGAACTTTTAGATTCGGTATCACGTTTGAACGATAGAAAGTCCTAGTACAGCTGCCATGCAGAAACCTCCAACATATGCAATGATGGTCCTCAATCTCTTCCAGCTCACCTCTTCATCCTCCAGAATGTCAAATGTGTCATATTCTGCACTGGAGGAGGCAAAGAAAGAGAAAAGGGAACATGTTAATAGATGAACTTATAAACACTAAAAACCCAAATGCACACATTGTGTTAGATAAGTATCTGAGAACTTTATAATTAAAGCAACTATGCACGCAGAGTCCCATCCGTGTAAATAACGACTCTTTATGCAGAACATGCATGTAATGAAGACCTGTAAAACCCACAGTTTCTTTAAATAAAATAAGTCAGGATTTGACTTGTGTGCCACAAAATTAACATTTATCTGCATTTCATGGCATATTCGAATATCTAGAGTAGTAGCTAGACCACCCCATGATTGGTATTAATTGTACCATGTTCTCTGTTATACATATTTAGAGCTCAGATTGATCATACAGTGCAGGAACAGTAAACAGCATATGGTCAGTCTTAAAGTGGTGTTTCCACCAAAAAAAAAAAAAAAAAAAGCTTAAAATGCCTATAAAAATACCAAAAAAAAAAAAATTGGAAAAATCTTTTATTTTTCACTCACCTCTAAATGCCTGTTGCTAGGGGGTCCCTCGTAGTCTGCCTCTTTCAGTGCCCGGGCACTGACATGACTTCCCCCTCGGCGCAGTCAGTCATCTGGGACACGCGATAGGTCCCAGATGACTGCGCGACGTATCACGGTGCGCATGCGCAGTGGGTGCCCGGCTGTGCCCACAGTAAGGATGCCGGCGCCACGAGCAGAGCGGGGAACAGGGGGGGGGGGGCTTCGTTCCCCCGCATCGCTGGACCCTGGGACAGGTAAGTGTCCGATTATTAAAAGTCAGCAGCTGCAGTATTTGTAGCTGCTGACTTTTAAAAAAATTTTTTTTAAAGGGGCACCCCACTTTGAAAAGAGAAACACCACACAAATCATGTGTGTCCAAATGAGGAGGAGATGAGCACAGATAGAACCTTCATTGCAAAACATGAAAATGTTTTGTCAATTGCAGTTTACATAGAAATCTCAGAGATCAGCGACAACACTAGTTTACCTGAAATCCTGATTTGGGAGGTCATCTCACTTTGGTAATGGAAGACTTCAATGGACAGAACTACTATCCTCTCTACCCAACACTGAGGCAGGCCATAGATAATACACCATTTACTTCCACTACAAGTGGAATGAAAGAAATATGCTTGATTCCCCAATCAACACTGACTGTGTAGCTATTGTGTTCTGCTGGCAAGAAGCTTTCCCAGCCGGCAGAACACAAAAGTAACCGCTGGCAGCTAGAGCCGTCGGCAGTGATTGCATGCACAAAAATCCGACAGGCTGCGCTATGAAAGAACAATCAAATAAAATTCCAACGTAGTACTGTATGCATAAACAATGCTATTTATTCCATCAAAGAAAAAAAAAAAAAAAAAAGGTTGAACAGTCAAAGTTTAGAATAAATGGTAGTGAAAGTTACCAGTGACCTCAGAGTGGATAAGGGGGGAAACAATCATCCGGGAGGCTTTGCCTGGAGATGGTTTGATCATCAATCACCATCCAAGGAAGTGGAGGGGAGAAAATTCAGTTCCCAGGCGGTAGGGGTGTAACGGATCAAAAAAACGAAGGGATCGGATCGCGGATCAGAGTCACGGATAGGATCATTTTTCGCATCAGCAAATAATTGAATTTGCAAAAACCCCACTGTAATATCCACAATCTCCCCCACTGTAATATTGGATGAGCATGGCAGAGTACGGCAGGGCGTGGCAGAATATTGGCAGGGCGTGGCATAGGGGGCTTTTTAGGAAATGTTGCTGAAAGTTAACACCTAAAGCGATACTAAAATATCTTTTTATTTAATTTAAAAATAATAAACATGTTATATACTTACCTGCTCTGTGTAATTGGTTTTGCACAGAGCATCCCATATCCTCATTCTTCGGGTCCCTCCCTGGCGCTCCTGGCCCCTCCCTCCTGCCAAGTGCCCCCCACAGCAAGCAGCTTGCTATGTGGGCACCCGAGTCACAGCTCTGCGTGTCCATTCAGATACGTAGCTGCGGATCGGCCCTGCCCCCTCTTTCTCCTGATTGGCTCCCACTGCTGTCAGTCAGTTAGCCAATGCTGTGGCTCAGCCAATCTGGAGGGAGAGTCCCGGACTGCCGAGGCACTCATGCACATTGCTGGACAGAGATAGGGCTCAGGTAAGTATTGGGGGGGGGGGGCTGCTGCACACAGAAGGTTTTGGGGTATATTTATTAAAGCAAAAAATAGTGTTTTTTTTAAATTGTAGCTCTTTTTTGTTTACAGCGCAAAAAAATAAAAAATAAATAGCAATGGTGATCAAATACCACCAAAAGAAAGCTATTTGTGGGGAGAGAAAAAAAAAAAAAAGGACGTCAAATTTGTTTGGGTACAACGTCGCACGAATGCGCAAGTGTCAGTTAAGGCGACGCAGTGCCGAATCGCAAAAAAAGTGCTCTGGTCAGGAAAGGAGTAAAATCGTCCAGGGCTGAAGCGGTTAAATAATCTCTCTTGCAACAAGACAGCAGCAACAGAGGGTTTCAGCTAGTGTTTTGGGTGAGAAACTGGACAAGATTGAGGTTAGCAAGCAGGCCAGGGGTGGCCCATCCATCAAGGGTGCATGGGCGCCGCGCCCCCCCCCCCCCCATCCATGCGTCTGGCCCCTTGCCGGATGCATGGATTCCAATGCGGGGTGGGTGGTATTTTGAAGCACCTTATTAGAGCCTGTGGCTGTAATAGTCGGGGGATGGGGGGAGTATGGGTGTGTGTGGTTGTTTGTGCCCCCCCCCTCAAAAAAAAAAACACAACACACCAGCCGCCACTGAAACAGGCTGAACATGGACTCGGGTACGGAAACAGACTGGAGCATGTCCCCTACGCTGGCCACACACACAAGGTGACAATCATCATACGTCTGCGTTTTTTTTTTTTAGGAGGCCTATGATTAAAAAAAATAAAAATAAAAAAATAAAATAAAAATGGAGTAGGCTCTTTAAAGTATTAAATCGCTCACATCAGTACAGAAAACGCTGAAACGTGACATGAAAGAGTCATAACAGAATCTGCTGGCCAGCAATGCAACAGAATTTCAATCCATTAAACTGTAACACAAATGAAAACCGCACAACAGAATAAATCACCGCCTATAAAGAAAAATCGCTCCGACGGGCAAAAATGACATGTTGTCAATAACAGGAGCTGCACATTAGTATTTACTACAGGCAAACAAAGCATATCAATTACGTCTCTCCAACCGCCCGACTCACCCCGTGTTATTGAGGAGTTCGAGGATCTGACGGCTAAATCCACATTTGGCCACCTGGAGGCACATAGGAAACAGCAAAGGTAAAGCACTCGTGTTTATTAAACCCTTTTCTGAAGAAACAATCATATAATACTGTGTTACATATTCCTATATACACAACACACATACCTGCTTGTTGCCTTTCATGAAGAGAACTACCGGAGCTTTGTTAATAAGTGCTTTGAGTCTGGAAAAATATTGAATGTGATTAATGAGACATTTTATGGCGATATTTTAACATTTATAACGAATTTTGGGTAATCTGGTCACCAGGAAATCTGCTGACAGTGAGCAAAATAGGCGACTTTCACAAATGAAAAACTTGTCCCAGAAGCCAATCGTCTCATGCCATTATGTATACATAGAGCACGATTGTTTACACTGTGCGTATACCACATCAATCGCATCTCTTAACCACTTGCCTACCGGGCACTTAAACCCCTATCATGCCCAGGCCATTTTTCAGCTTTCAGCGCTGTCGCACTTTGAATGACAATTGCGCGGTCATACTACACTGTACTCATGACATTTTTATCATTTTCTTCACACAAATAGAGCTTTTCTTTTGGTGGTATTTAAGCACCACTGTTTTTTTTATTTTTTAGTAAAAAAAAATAAAGACCAAAGAGTTTGAAAAAAAAAACTTTTTTTTTTTTTTTTAACTTGGTTTCTGTCAGTACATTTTGTAACCAAGTAATTTTTCTCCTTCACTGATGGGCGCTGATGAGGCGGCACTGATGGGCGCTGATGAGGCTGCACTAATATGCTGCACTTATGGGCACTAATGGGCACTAACAGGCGGCACGGATAGGCGGTACTGATGGGCATTGATGGGTGGCACTGATGGCTATTAATGGACAGCAGTGATGGGCCGCACTGATGGCCAGCACTGACTGGCATCACTAATGGGCAATGATTGCTGGCACTGGTGGGCACAGATTGGTGAACCTGTTGGCGCTATATTGTAATCAGGGCACTGATGATCACTGCCCTGATTACATGTGTAGATGCCCCCCTGTGAGGAGATGCCGCTGATCGGCTCTCCTCGCCACACACACTGTCAGTGTGAGGCAAGGAGCACCAATTACTGGCATCTCTGCGTTTACATGTGGCCGGCTGTGATTGGACACAGCCGATCACATGGTCGCAGGCTGGTCGGTCAGTTGAGCTTGGAAATTATCATTTTTTTTTTTTTATACGTGTTGCCTTTCCAATGCTCCTTACTGCAGTGACCAGTTATAGGTGGTGGGGGGGGGGGGGGGGGGGGGGGGCTGGCAGTAACCACTTGTTTGTACCATGAATTATATTGGGCAGGCAAAGCACTGACACCTTTGCTGCCATAGTGCTATGGGATGGGTGTTCATTGTGCCCCTGCGCCTTTAAGGAGGGGGGTGGGATCCCTCCAGGTTTATCTGTCCTACACCTGTCCATTTAAATGCATGTGCTTCCATTGATGGAGACTCACAGAAGTTAGAGAGTTTAGGTCCGCAGAAAATGGGGGGCCTTGCCGGGGGCTCTGTGACTTACACAGGTATTTGCAAATGTGTGCAACTAAACCCCCGTTTTTAAAGCATAAATGTTGAACAGGTCAATTCGGTTGGTCGCAGGCGGGTCGGTAAGTTAAGCTTGGAAATTTCTTTCAAAAAAAGGTAAAGGGTTGCCTGGTCAGAGAGGACACCACATCCCATTTTTTATGAAGAATACATGAAAAAAAAAACGACCAACTGTGGGACTTTTAAGTTGTCAATACAGGAATGAGAGGATCCAAAAAAGAGAGAGGGTATCATCTCTCCTCTCCCTCCGTATTTTTAAATTTAATACCACCGGCAGGCAAGCCATTCTTGATGCCACTTCCATTGGGATAACTAAATTCCTGGGGGTTTATTAGTGGAGGGATTTCCAAAATAAAGCTGGATCCTGCACCTCTACATCCACACCCAGCACACTTGTCAATGCTTTCAGGCCAATATACAAGCTTGAATGATAACTTTTCAACTTTATTGATCCTATCAACATTGATTCAGGATTCAGTTTCCCCATAGATAGAGAGATATATATATATATATATATATATATATATATATATATATATATATATATATATATATATATATATATATATATATATATATATATATATATATATATATATATATATATATATATATATATATATATATATATATATATCTCTATCTATCTATCTATCTATCAATGGAAACAAAGATAATTTGTTCCACATTGACTTTTATTACATGCAATACCACACGTGGCCAGAGGTAGGGGGGCACCGGAGAGTCCCGGAAATACTCGGGGACAGCGCGGCTGAACTCGGAAAGCCTCAGAAAGGGAACGGTGTATTTCCGAGTCATTCCGAATGGCTCCGAACAATTCCGAGTGTCCCCGGCACCGCCGCACCTCTGGCCAAATGCGGTACTGCACCGCCCATTAACTTGAATCCTGCTCTTTTTGCAAAACAACACTCGCAAACCGAGAATTCAAAAAAAAAAGAGTCTTTCAAAACGCTCGTTAACCGCGTTACTCATAACCAAGGTTCCACTGTACTTGTAATTATTTCATACAGCACTCTAGAATCTCCTGAAGAAGCTCACTTTAAGCGAAACATGTAGAGCAGTAGTGTCTGTATTAAATATATGATTTAAATTTGACATGCAAATAAGGGATTTTTTATATACAATGCTTTTATTGACATTAAAGCGGAGTTCCACCTTAAAGTGGAACTTCTGCTTATCGGAACCCTCCCCCCTCTGGTGTTTGGCACCTTTCAGGGGGAGGGGGGGTGCAGATACCTGTCTAACATAGGTATTTGTACCTACTTCCGGGCATAGACTCCCACGGGAGTCTATGGCTCTTCCTGTCCCGACGCGCTGTCTGCTGGGACACACATGGGTCCCAGAGACAGCGCGGAGCATTCTCAGTGCGCTGCGTGACTCGCGCATGCACAGTAGGGAACTGGGAAGTGAAGCCGCAAGGCTTCACTTCCTTATTCCCTCACCGAGAATGGCGGCAGCAGCATCCGAGAGCCGAGTGATTGATCGGCCTCGGCTGCCGACATCGCTGGACTCCCGGAAAGGTAAGTGTCCATTTAATAAAAGTCAGTAGCTGTAGTATTTGTAGCTGCTGGCTTTTAATACATTTTTTTCGGGTGGACTCCCTCTTTAATAAAATATTTTTTATATGTAAAAATACTACATTTTTCATTCCTTTATTGACACATTAAAAGTCCCACAGTTGGTAGTTTTTTCATGTATTCTTGGAAATTTTTTTGCTTTTCTTTTTATATAAAAAGGAGGGTCTTTACCTGTCTTCCAGACTCTGGGCCTTGGGACACATAGTATCCAGCTCCCCTGATGCCTCCATCTCCTGTAAATGAGAGCCTTGGTTAAGTACCGCATTTGTATCCTGGCAATAGAATGACACTGGAGACATGGTCTCTACTCACCTTGACAATGTCCAGTCCTCCAATTAGCTCTCCATTGACATACACCTGGGGATAAGTGGGCCAGTTGGAGAAGGTCTTTAGTCCCTGCCGCACTTCCTCATCGGACAATATATCAAAACTGCTAAATTGGATCTTATGCTTGTTAAGGATGCCTATGATCTGTCTGCTGAATCCTGCAAGACACAAATCACATTTTTTTTACTATGACAGAAGTCAAGTATAAAAGTTTCACACATTGGCCTCCCATGGTGTGACCTGCAAATTGTACCGTCCATTAATTCTAAGTAAGAGTACAATATTTATCATGTCTGATTGTTTGCTCATGTTCTCAGCTTGATTTCTTAACAACGTATGGATTGTTACATTCAGAAAGTGGCCCTCTGAAACTATCGGGGGCTTTGGAAGCTCATGGCAGACACTCGCTGAGGGTCGGGAACCATTCCCATCAGCCACCAGTAAATAAATGGTGCTGGATCCCCAGAAACACATTAGAGGGAGATTTTTTCCGGCTATCTGTACAAGCTTGTTAGTCAAGGACTGGAGCAACTCAGAAAAGGTTTCTGTGGCCGACTTAGAAACCGCTAAGGCCATAGGCAAATAAAAGAATCTTTAGGAGAGGGAATAAGGGAGCACTTGTAGCCTCTGCGATCCAAGTCGGCAAATAATTGGGTAATGTCGCTTATGAAATCTTCCACAACGGTGATAAAAACCTGAGCTGGAAGGAGAGAGGGACCGGCCACACCCAACAGTCTAAAGCAGCGATTCTCAACCAGGGCTCCACCAAAGGTTGCTAGGGGTTCCTTCAGCAATGGGCCATTTCTACCTCTCAGATAGGTTTCCACCGTCACCATTAATCTTTTTAGCTATCTGTAAGGAGGCAATTCTTCCCAGTGACCACAAGTGCAATGACCATTCTTCCCAGTGACCACAAGTGCAAAGACCATTCTTCCCAATGACCACAAGTGCAAAGACCATTCTTCCCAGTGACCACAAGTGTAGGGACCATTCTTCCCAATGACCACAAGTGTAGGGACCATTCTTCCCAGTGACCACAAGTGCAAAGACCATTCTTCCTAATGACCACAAGTGCAAGGACCATTCTTCCCAGTGACCACAAGTGCAAGGACCATTCTTCCCAGTGACCACAAGTGCAAGGACCATTCTTCCCAGTGACCACAAGTGTAGGGACCATTCTTCCCAATGACCACAAGTGCAAGGACCATTCTTCCCAGTGACCACAAGTGCAAGGACCATTCTTCCCAGTGACCACAAGTGCAAGGACCATTCTTCCCAGTGACCACAAGTGACAGGGAGTTGAGAGAGATCTCTCCTCCCCTGACAGAATGGGGGATCTGTTTGTTTACATTGACAGATCCCTGTCTGGAGCGATCGTGGGTGGCTGGTGGACATGGAGTCCGCCGGACACGCTGGTTGGCTCCCCCCCGCTCGTGAACAGGCGCACGCATGTCCACAAATTCGCCCGATGTAAAAAATGACTGCGATTCGCGCAGGAGAGCCAATATGCCGCAGTACAACTGCGGCGGGCAGTCAGGAACTAGTTAAAGCAATGCAGTATCACAAAAATGGCCTGGTCATGAAACCTTCCGGAGCTGAAGTGGTTAAAGGAAAAGGTTCAGTTTGACATGTCAGTAGGGATTTTTGTGAGATTTCTGGCACGTGAATTCTAATCGCCCACATACCTTTATCCTTACAGGTCTTTATTCTTTTATTAACATACATTTACAGTCATTAGTTTTGGGCATAAAACAAGAAAAATGAAAAAAATAAAAAAAGGTCCAATTTCTACAAATCGCATGGCGTTATTTGCACACCTGAACGCATGTACTGTTACATGAAAAGAGCCTTCATTAAAAAGCCCCCTTTGTCTAAGCAGAACTGTATTTACAACGCACAGTACAGGACTAGCCTTTGTGTGACCTCCATTCCCCCCACCCGCAGCTAAAATATGGCTTTCCCTCTCGGCGGTGCGGTGGAGCGGCCGCGGTCTGCATACGGTGAAGGTGCGGGTGTGTGATGTGAGCTCTTTATTTATTTCTACTGCCAGAGAAGTGTGAAGTTCATGTACAGCCCCGAGTGAAACACGCACTCCGATACAACGCGTCATTCATCTGGGAGTTCATTAGTAAATAGCTGAAGGCTGATTGCTTTTGGTTATTCTGTTTCCAATACATTCAATCATTTTTACTGGACCGGCCCCACCAGAAAGCTTTGCTGGAGCTCCAGGTGATGGGATGAAGACTAGCAAGATGAATGGCCTGGATTTCAATTGTGCGGGTTAAGGAGGCAGCGAGTGGAGGCCATGCTTTGGGACAAAATAAACAGGACTTGTTTTTTTTGCATGGGTACTAAGATGAATGAATAAACATACTATTATACTCAGACAAATAAAAAATAATACACTGTGCTTCCTCTTGGGAGGCATTACAGAGGTAAGACAACACAAAAAAAATAAAAAAAAAGAAGAAAAAAAATAAAACAAACCACATACAATTATACTAAAAACAATCATTTCTGACTTAAAGTGGAGGTCCGCCCACCGCTACAAAAATGAAAAGCCAGCAGCTACACATACTGCAACTGCTGACTTTTAATAAAATCGGACACTTACCTGTACCAGGGTCCAGTGATGTCAGCACCGCAGCTGATGTTTTCATCAGCTGTCGGGTGCTGCCGCCGCCATTGCCAGTAAGGGAACCCGGTAGTAAGGCATCATGGCTTCAAACCAGGTCCCTACTGTGCATGCAAGAGGCCCCCGCTGCGCTCTTCTACTGACCCGGCGGTGGGGGAAGGAGGAGGGAGCCAAGCGGTGACAAACCACGGCCGCAACTCCCAGAAGTGGGGACAGGATACCTGTCAAAAGATAGGTATCCACTCCCCCCCTGAAAGGTGCCAAATGTGGCACCGGAAGGGGGGGGGGGGGGGGAGACAAATGAGCGGAAGTTCCACTTTTGGATGGAACTCCGCTTTAACCACTTGCCTACAGGGCTCTTACACCCCCTTCCTGCCCAGGCCATTTTTCAGCACTGTCGCACTTTGAATGACAATTGCGCGGTCATGCTACAGTGTACCCAAACAATTTTTTATCATTTTCTTCACACAAATAGAGCTTTATTTTGGTGGTATTTAATCACTGCTGTTTTTTTTTTTAACAGAAAAAAAAAAAAAAAAAAAGACCAGAAATTAGGAAAAAAAAATAAAATGTTTTTTTCTGTCAGTAAATTTTGTAAATTTTCACCTTCACTGATGTGCTCTAATGAGGCGGCACTGATAGGCTGAACTGGTGGGCATTGATGAGGCGGCATTGGTGGGCACCAATAGGCGGCACGGATGGGCGGTACTGATGGGCACTGATGAGGAGGCACTAATATGCTGCACTTATGGGCACTGATAGGCGTCACTGGTGGGCATTGATCGACAGCAGTGATGGGCATTGCTAATGGGCACTGATTGCTGACACTGTATTGCTAAATTGTAATCCGGGCACCGATGATCAGTGCCCTGATTACATTCCTAGATGTACCCCTGTGTGGAGATGCCGCAGATCGGCTCTCCTCGCCACACACTCTATCATGTCATATGAAGACATCCCAAAACAAGAGCCGTACCGCCCCGCCATCATTTGACAGTGGGCAGGCGGCAAGCAGTTAAAAGAATATCTACAGTGAGAGAAAAAAAAAGTATTTGATCCCCTGCTGATTTTGTAAGTTTGCCCACTGGCAAAGAAATGATCAATCTCTAATTTAAAGTAGGGTTATTTTAACAGTAAGACAGATAAAAAATATCCAGAAAAACCCATTTCAAAAAAGTTATAAATTGATTTACATTTTAATGAGTGAAATAAGTATTTGATCCCCTATCAGCAAGAATCCTGGCTCCCAGATGTCTTCTATACAGGTAACGAGCTGACATTAGGACCACTCTTTTAAAAGGGAGTGCTCCTAATCTCAGCTTGTTACCTGTATAGTCAAGAATGGTGCCTATGACCCAAAGAACACCATTCCTACAGTCAAACATGAAAGTGGAAACATTATGCTTCGGGGGTGTTTTTCTGCTAAAGGGGACAGGACAACTTGACCTCAAAAAGGGACAGGGCCATGTACCATCAAATCTTCCCCCAGCCAGGGTATTGAAAATGGGTGATGCAAGTATAACTTCTACTTGGTGGTATGTTCAATTCCTTAACCACTTTGCACCCGCGCTATAGCCGAAAGACGACTACAGCGCGGACGCCAACTGCCGGGAGGGCGTCCCTGGACGTCCTCCTGTTCACTCCCTCCCTGCGCGCCCTCCAGGGCGCGCATCGGGGAAAATCTGTGTTGGCCGTGTCCGTCAGACATGGCTAATCACAAATCGCTGTAAACGGCCAATTACAGCGCCCGTTTACAGCGCGATCCTTGAAGCCAATGAGAGATGATCTCAAATGTAAACATATGAGATCATCTCTCGTTGCCGGCTCTCCCTCCTCACACAGAGACAGCGTGTGAGGAGGGAGAGCGATCTGTGCCAGTCAGTGAGTGCAAAATAAAATAAAGTAATACACTACACAGTGCCATCTGCCAGCCCCACCCGTCGTCAGTGCCACCCGCCACATCAGTGTCACCTGTCAGTGTCATCTGCCACATCAGTGTCACATATCAGTGCCATTTGTGATCAGCATGTCACAAAGATTATTTTCAGCCGAGGAGGCTTATGATATTCTAGCGGCCGACGAGAGCAACGGGGAGCTCTCCGCTTCGGATTCCTCCTCCTATTCAGGTTTTAAGTCTGACATGGACTACGCGCCTGTCCTAAGTAGTGGTACAATGACAGCCTCAGACGAGGAAGAGGAGTCCGCCCGACAGACGAAGGCGTACTGGTGAGGCAGTGCCATCCACCAGTACCGCAGTGCCATCCACCAGCACCGCAGTGTCTCAGCAAAGGCCAAGTTCCAGTGGGGTGTCACCTCAGCCCCAAAGGGTTAGGTCCCATGCTAGCCTTCCCTATTCCCTTCAAAACCCTATTGAGCATCTGTGGGGCATCCTCAAATGGAAGGTGGAGGAGTACAAGATCTCCAACATCTACCAGCTCTGTGATGTCATCATGGAGGAGGGGAAGAGGAATCCAGTGGCAACCTGTGAAGCTCTGGTGAACTCCATGCCCAAGAGGGTTAAGGCAGTGCTGGAAAATAATGGTGGCCACACAAAATATTGACACTTTGGGCCCAATTTGGACATTTTAACTTAGGGGTGTACTCACTTTTGTTGCCAGCGGTTTAGACATTAATGGCTGTGTGTTGAGGTATTTTGAGGGGACAGCAAATGTAGACTGTTGTACAAGCTGTACACTCACTACTTTACATTGTAGCAAAGTGTAATTTCTTCAGTGTTGTCACATGAAAAGATAGAATAAAATATTTACCAAAATGTGAGGGGTGTACTCACTTTTGTGCAATACTGTATATTTAGAGAGGCTGCAGATTGATACATGGACTGATAAAATGGCTCGATAGCCACTATTTAAAGAAAATCTATACTTTTTTTTTTCTCATAGAAAGCAACATTTCCCTAGAACACATTCCCCGGGGACTCCGAGGCTGAAGTTATAAGAAGAAGAGGTTGCCCGATTTCTCCTTTAGTCAATCTTTTTGTAGCTTTTAGACCAGTCTGAACTCCCAGGAAGTGAAGAACAGGCCGCGCTCCTTTTTCAAATCTTTGGTTGCTTCAGTATACCGAAAAACTTGTCTTCAGGCATCTAGGAAACTAAAGGATCCTTCCCCCCCCATTTCAAGCTCAGTTCACACCTAAACCGGCTGCAGATTGCACAGGAACGCTGTGCGTCCTTGTTATCTGTTTCAGGGACGAATCTTTGCCTGAATTCGGCCCTGAAATAGAGCCAAAGACGCACAGATGTGCAGTGCGCTCCGCAGCCACCCTGGAGGGGGAGAGAGAGAGGCATTTAGAAGGCAGTGAGGTCACTTCCTGAATGCCCTGGAAGCAGCAGTTCTACCTCCCTCTGAAAAGCAAGCCAATGCAGATCACTTTTCAAAGGGTAGTAAAGACTGTCATTCATGTGAAAAGGGCCCAAGGGACTCTAAATGAAGCATGTGCAAGAAAGGCGGAAATCTGGTTTCAGCTGGACAGTCACTACCCTGTCACATTCAGTTGTGTTCATAAATTTATGTTTGAGCTACTGAGCTCTGTAAATAGGGGGGGGAGTGGTCACCTGGTGCCTTGATTAAACACCTTATTTTTTTTTTTTTTGTAAGGTCTTTTTATAAATCAAGGCTTTGTGTTGAGGAATGAGGCTGCAAGTTTTGGACTGTGATCCTCAGAAAATCTCTATACGGACAATTAAAGTGGAACTTCCCTCTCACAATCAACACTGATTCTTTTTAATCCTTAGGCTGCTAGTATTAGTAAATTTTTTATATTATATATATATATATATATATATATATAATATTTATATATATATATATATATATATATATATATATATATATATATATATATATATATATATATATATATTATATATATATAAAATTTGTTTTAAACTTTTTTTTTACATTTCTTCAGTTACTTCCTGGGCAAATGATGTCATACATCCCTGGAGTCTTCAGAAGGGCCTTTCTCAGCCAAGCCCACCCTCCTGCCTGAAGGCCTGAGCTAAGGCCAGATGGATTCCAGGAAGTAAATGCTACATGAAATTATCTGCCCTTACTCAAGATGGCCATGGTCAGAAATCCTAGGGAAGTGTTTTTCAAAGTGGCAACAAAACAAAAGCATGGAGAACTGGATGGATGGGCGAGTTTGCTTTGAATATTAAAAATGAATTAAAAAGTGTGTTTTTGGTCTGTGGTGCTCAGATGCATTGAAGATCCGCTTGAAGATTAATTTTGCCAATGTGTAGCCACCATTGCCTCACAACAATAAAAAAATAAAAATAAAAAAAAAGTTTCTTGGTTCAAAAACGTAAGCCAGAGTTATAAGGCTAAAGTTTGATTGAAAATAAAAAAATAAATTAAAAAAAAATCACATATAAAAATCACAAAAAAGCAGGACATACGTACCACATCTGGGTTCCTGGGGAGATCCTTTCATGAATAGCATACAAGGGGCCACATTGATCAGCTTCTTAAGCCTGACGTTGAGGTCCTCTTTGGGAGTGCTGTTGGGGGCCGCGGGAAAAGCCGTGTTTGATGCATGGCGCTGGACTCTCTTGGTCAGCTCGGGTGCATGAGCCCCATCTAGCCTGTCAATCTTCTGAGAACTCTGAGACACAAGATACATCATGCTGAGGAGGTTGTAGGTAATGGAAAAAAAGTCAGAACATCAAACGTAAAACACAGCCCAGCAATGTATTACTCCTGGGTACTACATGGATCAAAATAATCTGACATCAGCTTCTGAGAAACACGAGATGCACTGCAAATACCTCATACACTATTATCCACATAAGGACCAGGCCTTTTCTGGCACTTTTTGTTTACAGGTAAAAATATGTTTTTTTTGTTTTGCTAGAAAATTACTTGGAACCCTCAAAACATATTTTTTTTTTGTATTTTATTTATTTATTTTTTAGCAGAGACCATGGAGAATAAAATGGCAATTGGTGAATTTTTGCACAGAATTTGTGAAGTGGTTTTTAAATTATTATTTTTCCCCCCAAAAAAAATGATTATATATATATATATATATATATATATATATATATATATATATATATATATATATATATATATATATATATATATATATATATATATATATATATATATATATATATATAACCAAATTTTTTGGTAAAATATAAAAGATGATGTTACACCGAGTAAGCAAAACATGTCATGCTTTAAAATTACAAAAGCTGGTGGAATGGCAACAAAACTACTTAATCAAATACTAAATCTGCATAGGCGACGCTTAAATTTTTTTTACAGGTTACGTTTAGAGTTAGAGGAGGTCTAGGCCTAGAATTACTGCTCTTGCGAAAGTGTTCACGGCGATACGTCACATGTGTGGTGTGAACACGGTTTACATATGCGTTCGCTTCTACACAAGAGCGCGGAGGGTGCTTTTTTTTTTGTTTGTTTTTTAGCACACACTCAGCTTTGAGACTGAACTGTCATTAACAGCTCTGGGTCTCCTACGAATGACTGGGAATCGGGAGGACCAGCTCCGAATCACATGGTCACTGTGATAGACTGTGAATGGCTACATCAGTGTTCACTCAATAACACCCGCCGTGGGATGGTCTCTCTCCCCTGAATGGAGAAAAAAAAGATACATTGTATCTTTAGAGTAGAGAGTATAAAAAATAATAATATTATTAATAATATATTAATATTATTATTAATAATAATAAATAATAATAAATTATATTATAGAATAACAAATAAAATATAAAAAATAAAACAGCTAGATCAGGGCTTGACCTAGGTTAGTGTCAGGGTCAAAGTTCATGGTCAGAGTTAAAAGACACGGTCAATGGACACTGTGGGGGAGATTTACTATAAGGCCCCTTTCACGCGGGGCTTTCTGATCAGGTCTGCCTGTCAGTTACTCAGACGGACCCGATTAGGAGCCTCCAATCACTCCTATGGAGTGGTGGATGTCAGCGGTGAAAGGTCTGCTGACATCCGCTGCTATCCGATCCGGTCCGTGAAATCCAGGACGGATGGTGACCCTATTTTTAATCCGTCTGGCGGATCGGATGAAAAATGGACAGGCGGTCAGTTTTCATCCTATCTCCCCATAGAGGAGAGGAGGACCCTGAATGGTCCATCTCTGCACAGTGAGCGGAGACGGACCCATCATCCACCTGCTCAGCAGGGATCAGTGGATTGATCCCCCACTGAGCAAAGCGAAGTCCGACGGGCGGAGCCCCCGTGTAAAAGGACCCTAACTTGAGAACTCAGAATCTGATGCAGCTGTGTAGCCAAACAGCTTCTAACTTCAGCTTGCTCAATTAACCACTTCAGCCCCAGAAGGATTTACCTCCTTCCTGACCAGAGCATTTTTTGCGATTTGGCACTGCGTCGCTTTAGCTGACAATTGCACGGTCGTGCAACGTTGTACCCAAACAAAATTGACGTCCCCCCCCCCCCCCCCAAATAGAGCTTTATTTTGGTGGTAATTTTTATTTTTTGCGCTATAAGCAAAAAAAAAAGCGTCAATTTTGAAAAAATAAGCAATTTTTTACTTTTTGCTATAATAAATATCCCCAAAAATATATAAAAAAAAACAATTTTTTTTCCTCTGTTTAGGCTGATATGTATTCTTCTACATTTTTTTTTAACAAAAATATCACAAGGGTATATTGATTGGTTTGTGCAAAAGTTATAGCATCTGCAAAACAGGGGATAGTTTTATGGCAAATTTTTTTTTATTATTAGTAATGGCAGCGATCTGTGATTTTTAGCGTGACTGCGACATTAAGGCGGACACGGACACTTTTGACACTATTTTGGGACCATTGTCATTTATACAGCGATCAGTGCTATAAAAATGCACTGATTACTGTGGACACTGGCAGGGAAGGGGTTAAACACTAGGGGGTGATAAAGGGGTTGTGTCCTAGGGAGTGATCCTAACTGTGGGGGGGTGGGCTACCTAGGACATGACAGCGATCACTGCTCCCGATGACACTTGTCCTTGTCACTAGGCACACCGCAATCGCGGGCCGCCGGTGAACATCAAGTTCCCGGGGACACGTGGGCACACTCCCGAGGCGTGCGGCTGGCGTGCGTGCTCGATAGGTGGCAAATTTAAAAGGGACGTACCTGTACGCCCATTTCCCTGCGTGTGCTATTCTGCCGACATATATCTATGTGCGTCAGTCGGTAAGCTTTGACAATAAAACCTGGAAGCCGATTTGTTTCTATGCAGAGCTGCACCAGATTTTGACAGGTGACAGGTCTGAGTCCGCTCTGCTATGCAGAGCAGACACAGCAAGAGCAGACTCTATGGGGCTGTCTGATGGAAAAAACGGACCGTCCGTATGTTTCCATTCGGCTGTCATCCAATCAGATCGATGGATTGGGAATAGATCCACATCTGTCTGTTTTTGGTGGACCTGATTGGATGTCGGTAGGTGTCAGTAGACACATGTTCACGGACATCCATCGCTCCATAGAGATCTATGGAGATTCCGATCAGGTCCGGCTGAAAAACAGACAGGCAGACTTGATCGGAAACATCCGTACAAAAGTCTATCTCCCCCCAGTGTGTTTGAAGTAGGATTAAAAGATAAATTAATTTAAAAAATAACATTATTTGCAAATACAAAAAAAATAAAAAAAGTGCATTTTTCTCTTAGGAGGGTGCAATGTCAGGCTCCTGCAGACACTCGGTACAGCTGTCTTGCTATACCTCCTGTACGGCAGACAATTACGGAAGTGCTCATCAGCACCCTCACCGTTCACTGAGAACTACCTGAAGTACTTGTAGTTTATTCATTCACAGATTTGTGTGAATAAATAAATGACACCACTGTGCATTAAATAATATGCAAATACGTTGTATCGTTGTGAACATCAGGAGCAGGTGAATTTGATCCAAGCTTTTTTGGTGGTAAGTCATGGTAATAAGAAACTTAAAAGCTAAATGGAAAAAAAAAAAAAAAAAAGTAAATTTTGGGCCAGTTTCCCTTTTTTGCGATTGTCATGAGCAAGAAAATCTATTTGAGATTCAGCTTTTTGATGGTAGGGTATGATGAAAGCAAAAATTATACAGCACAACTGTACACTTTTTACTATTTTATGACAGTTTACTTTGATCATAAAAGAAAAAAAAAAAAAAAAAAAAAAAACACACAGGAGATACCCAATAATATGGATCACCAAATGCAGGCCCAATTTGTCCTGCAAAAAGCAAGGTATGATTCACCTGGATACACCAAGTAGTTGGGATGATATGTACAGTTTTACTAATACATGTCAAAGTTGCTAAACTGAGTTTAGGCGTTGAGTGTACAGCTTGTATAACAGTGTATATTTACTGTCCCCCTCAAAATAACTCAACACACAGCCAATAATGTCTAAACCGCTGGCAACAAAAGTGAGTACACCCCTCAGTGAAAATGTCCAAAATGGGCCCAAAGTATCAATATTTTGTGTGGCCACCATTATTTTCCAGCACTGCCTTAACTCTCTTGGGCATGGAGTTCACCAGAGCTTCACAGGTTGCCACTGGAGTCCTCTTCCCCTCCTCCATGACGACATCACAGAGCTGGTGGATGTTAGAGACCTTGCGCTCCTCCACCTTCCATTGGAGGATGTCCCACAGATGCTCAATAGGGTTTAGGTCTGGAGACATGCTTGGCCAGTCCATCACCTTTACCCTGCAGCCCCAGACCATGACACTCCCACCACCATGCTTGACTGTAGGCAAGACTTGTCTTTGTACTCCTCACCTGGTTGTCGCCACAAAACGCTTGTCACCATCTGAACCAAATAAGTTTATCTCGGTCTCATTAGAACACAGGACATGGTTCCAGTAATCCATGTCCTTAGTCTACTTGTCGTTAGCAAACTGTTTGTGGGCTTTCTTGTGCATCATCTTTAGAAGAGGCTTCTTTCTGGGAGGACAGCCATGCAGACCAATTTGATGCAGTGTGTGGTGTATGGTCTGAGCACTGACAGGCTGACCCCCCCACCCCTTTATCCTCTGCAGCAATGCTGGCAGAACTCATACGTCTATTTCCCAAAGACAACCTCTGGATATGACGCTGAGCACTGCCACTCAACTTCTTTGGTGGACCATGGCGAGTTCTGTTCTGAGTGGAACCTGTCCTGTTAAACCGCTGTATTGTCTTGGCCACTGTGCTGCAGCTCAGTTTCAGGGTTTTGGCAATCTTCTTATAGCCTAATCCATCTTTATGTAAAGCAACACAGATCCTCAGAGAGTTCTTTGCCATGTTGTACTTCCAGTGACCAGTATGAGAGAGTGAGAGCGATAACACCAAATTTAACAGACCCGCTCCCCATTCACACCTGAGACCTTGTAACACTAACGAGTCACATGACACCGGGGAGGGAAAATGGCTAATTGGGCCCAATGTTGACATTTTCACTTAGGGGTGTACTCACTTTTGTTGCCAGCGGTTTAGACATTAATAGCTGTGTGTTGAGTTATTTTGAGGGGACAGTAAATTTACACTGTTATACAAGCTGTACACTCACTACTTTACATTGTAGCAAAGTGTCATTTCTTCAGTGTTGTCACATGAAAAGATAGAATAAAATACTTACAAAAACGTGAGGGATGTACTTACTTTTGTGAGATACTGGCAGTCCACAGGTTAGAAACAAGATTGGGACTGTAGGTTTGTTCTTTAGTTTAATTTGTTTGCAAGTTGGACCAGGTACATATTTAAAATTTTGGGTTGTTGTAGAAACAAGGACTGGTGATGAAGCTTCAGTGGAGACACATTTTCCCCATAATAACTCTTACAGGAGTGAATTTCCCTTCCTAGGGGTGGATTTCCTCTCACTTCCTGTTGTCTCCCTCCGTTTGTAAGACGGATGGTTTGTAACCCGGGGACTGCCTGTACTGTATTTTGCAATGAAGAATGGGCAAAAGAAAATGTCACTCTAGATGTGCAAAGCTGGTAGAGACATCCCCAAAAAGACTTGCAGCTGTAATTGCAGTGAAAGGCAGTTCTACAATGTATTGACTTTGAATACAAATGTACCCCACACTTTTCACATATTTGTAAAAAAGTTTGAAAATCATTTTCCTTTCACAATTATGTGCCACTTGTGATGGTCCATCACATAAAATCCCAATAAAATATGACAAAATGTGGAAAATGTCTAAGGCTGCTTTCACACTGGGGTGGTTTGCAGGTGCTATTGCGCTAAAAATAGCGCCTGCAAACCGACCCAAAACAGCTGCTGCTGTGTCTCCAGTGTGAAATCCCGAGGGCTTTCACACTCAATCGGTGCACTCGCAGGACGGTAAAAAAAGTCCTGCTAGCAGCATCTTTGGAGCGGTGAGGGAGCGGTGTATTCACCGCTCCTACCCATTGAAATCAATGGGATACCGCAGTAATGCGTGGGTGTTTAAAACCACCCTGCTAGCGGCCGCATACCGCGGCTAAAACGACGGTAAAGCAGCGCTAAATATAGCGCTGCTTTACCGCCGCCGCCCGCACCACTCCGGTGTGAAACCAGCCTAAGGGTATGAAAACTTAAAGGGTGTGTGGGTATATATGTGTGATATATATATATATATATATAGTAGGGGTGCAACGGATCAAAAAACTCACGGATCGGATCGATCCTCGGATCAGGAGTCACGGATCGGATCATTTTTCGGATCAGCAAATAATAATTGAATTTGCAAAAACCTGTGAAAATTCCGCCACCATATAGTCCCCACTGTAATATCCACGTCCTCTCCCCCCACTGTAATATCCACGTCCTCTCCCCCCACTGTAATATCCACGTCATCTCCCCCACTGTAATATCCACATCCTCTCCCCCACTGTAATATTGTATCGCAGAGTATTGGCTGGTATCGCAGAGTATTGGCTGGGTATCGCAGAGTATTGGCTGGGTATCGCAGAGTATTGGCTGGGTATCGCAGAGTATTGGCTGGGTATCGGCTGGGTAATGCAGAGTATTGGCTGGGTATCGGCTGGGTAATGCAGAGTATTGGCTGGGTATCGGCTGGGTAATGCAGAGTATTGGCTGGGTATCGGCTGGGTAATGCAGAGTATTGGCTGGGTAATGCAGAGTATCGCAGAGTATCGGCTGGGTAATGCAGAGTATCGCAGAGTATCGGCTGGGTAATGCAGAGTATCGCAGAGTATCGGCTGGGTAATGCAGAGTATCGCAGAGTATCGGCTGGGTAATGCAGAGTATCGCAGAGTATCGGCTGGGTAATGCAGAGTATCGGCTGGGTATCGCAGAGTATCGGCTGGGTAATGCAGAGTATCGCAGAGTATCGGCTGGGTAATGCAGAGTATCGCAGAGTATCGGCTGGGTAATGCAGAGTATCGGCTGGGTAATGCAGAGTATCGGCTGGGTAATGCAGAGTATCGCAGAGTATTGGCTGGGTAATGCAGAGTATCGCAGAGTATTGGCTGGGTAATGCAGAGTATCGCAGAGTATTGGCTGGGTAATGCAGGGTATCGCAGAGTATTGGCTGGGTAATGCAGAGTATCGCAGAGTATTGGCTGGGTAATGCAGAGTATCGCAGAGTATTGGCTGGGTAATGCAGAGTATCGCAGAGTACATTGGCTGGGTAATGCAGAGTACATTGGCTGGGTAATGCAGAGTACATTGGCTGGGTAATGCAGAGTACATTGGCTGGGTAATGCAGTTTGTTTACAAGTGATCGCTCTGTCATTTGACGGAGCGATCACATTGTAAAACAGTGGCCGGGTGTACCAAGATGGCCGCCGCTCCGGAGCTAGGCCGAAGCCGCGGCCTTTCCTAAGGCCGCCGGGTGTACCAAGATGGCCGCCGACGCTCCGGAGCTAGGCCGAAGCCGCGGCCTTTCCTAAGGCCGAGGCCGCGGAGCGCTCCGCGGATCGCGGGGTGTGCCGATCCGAACGGGGTGACCCGTTCGGATCACGGATCGGCGACGATCCGTTGCACCCCTAATATATAGATATATATATATATATATATATATATATATATATATAGATATATATATATATATATATATATATAGAGATATATATATATATATAGATATATATATATATATATATATATATATACATATACATACATACATACATACATACATACACACACACACACACACACACACACACACACACACACACACACACACACACACACACACACATCAGGGCTTGACAAACCCCAGGCGCCAGAAATCGCACCGTGGCGCCTAGGCTGCCACCAGCCCACTCACTATAACTCCAGATGCCCCAGACATGCAGTGCATTAACATTGACTGCCATCCTCCTCCCTTCTCCACACTCAGCACCGCGCTTGATGCT
>CM053036.1:32783420-32915920 GCA_028564925.1 Lithobates sylvaticus | reverse complement strand
GTTATCAGTCTTGCCGCCGTGTTTTGGATGAGTTGTAAGCGTGCAAGTTGATATTGGGGTAATCCTATGTAAAGGGAGTTTGCGTAGTCAAGTCGTGAATTAATGACTGTTCCAACTACCACTGCTTTGTCCTCCTTTGGAATGAAGGGGATGAGTCTACATAGCAGGCGGAGGAGATGGTGAGAACCACTGACTACTGCTCCTATTTGTGCATCCATAGACATTTCAGAGTCAAAGATGACTCCGAGACTCTTGACCTTGGTCCTTGGGGAGATGGTCTGTCCAAAGATGGTGGTTGGTGTCCAAGGGGTCTTGGTTCGCATGTAGAATAAGCAGTTCTGTTTTTGATTCGTTAAGTTTGAGGGAGCTAGTTTCTTTTTGCTGCCAAGAGAAAGACTTCAAGGGAGCGTCCAATGTGCATGAACCCTTTTTCAAACGCAGCGGAGTTGCAATGTAGTGGTTTGCGTCAAAACCTGCTGCACTGAAAAAATGTACTGCATGTGATGCTGTGGTGTGAACTGACACCATAGGAAGCAAGGCCTTTTGTTTTGTCTATGTAGAGGGGGTTGTGCTGAAAATAGCTCCCAGCGCTGCCCGACCGCATCGGGTGTAAATGAGCCCTGAAGGTTCTTCTAGGGCAGGAGGTAAGCAACCTGGGGCCCTCCAGCTGTTGCAGAACTACAAATCCCAGCATGCCTCTGGGAGTAATTGTAACTGCCAGCCTTGCAATGCCTCATGGGAAATGTAGTTCCACAACAGTTGGAGGGGCTCTACTGGTTGCCTACCCCAGTTCTAGGGTGATATGAACAATCACGGTTCTTCGTATATTTATAAAATATACCGTATTTCTCGGCGTATAACATGCACCTTTTCCCCCTTAAAATCAGGGGAAAATCGTGGGTGCGTGTTATAGGCCGATACCCCCCCCAAAAAAAAAGTGACAAAAATGTCAAGCGGCGCCGGAATAAAACGAAGCGCCGCCGTAAAAGACCGAGCTTCGGCTCCGCTCGTAGTCCCGCCTCCCTGCGCTCGCCCCGGAAACAGCAGGGAGGCGGGACCGCGAGCGGAGCCGAACAGTCGGCTCGTTTTTTTTCCCTGCGGCGCTTCGGTCTTTTTCGGCGGCGGTGTCTTGGCGGCGGGAAATTTAAACACGGGCAAAGCTGCAATGACGCTGGGCAAGGCTGCAATGACGCTGGGCAAGGCTGCAAATGACGCTGGGCAAGGCTGCAAATGACGCTGGGCAAGGCTGCAAATGACGCTGGGCAAGGCTGCAAATGACGCTGGGCAAGGCTGCAAATGACGCTGGGCAAGGCTGCAAATGACGCTGGGCAAGGCTGCAAATGACGCTGGGCAAGGCTGCAAATGACGCTGGGCAAGGCTGCAAAATGACGCTGGGCAAGGCTGCAAAATGACGCTGGGCAAGCTGCAAATGACGCTTAAATGTAAGTTTTTTTTTTCCCTAAACTTCCCTCCTAAAACTTTTTTTCCTTAAAATGCCCTCCTAAACTTGGGGTGCGTGTTATACGCCGATAAATACGATAACCAGCACTCTATAAAACTTTACACCATATTAAATATACGCTGCATTGCCGTCTTGCCCAAGGAGAACCAAATAACACACTTTACAAATTATTCCATCTTACCTTGAAAAACAAGAAGGTTGGTACGGAGGTTATCTCGTACTTCTCCGACACCTCAGGAATGGCTTCTGCTTCAAGCTTCAAATAAGAATAAAAAATAGGGATGAGAAAAATAAATAAAATATAAAAAAAAAAAAAAAGTAGCAATTTTATTTTCATGTCCCTTTTTACGGCGTGTGTTTAGAAAAGCCTCGCAGGGATAGTCGGGATACTTAAAAAGGGAGTCGAATGCAAAAAGTTTGTGAGGCATTTGCATTTAAATGAGGCTCGCCAGGCTGCCCTGTCATCCACTGAGCTTGCACTATGACAAAACAGGTTCAAGGGTTCTTATTTTGTTGCACATTGCCAGCAATGCCCCCAGGCGGCAAATAAAAAAAAATAAAAAAAATTCTCCTCTTTTGGTGCACTAGTGACCTAGTAAATTTTCAATCATATGCAGCTACTACTATATTGAAATCCATAAATCACTGACCCCAGTTATGTCATGATTACACTGCTTATTTTCTGCCCAAAGCAATTCTAGCTGTTTGCTCTATTGACTAATTTTGAGAGGCAGTACATCAAGGCTGACATTTGCAGCTCTCTGCAAATTATGAAGCAAAAAAAAAAAAAAAATATAGAAGGGTGAAAGGAGTATTTCTTCAATAAGCTATTGATGTCTAGTAAATTTTAAGCTTAACCCTTGGCGCTACAACGCTGCTTCCCGAGCGAAGCTCTTGTTAGAGCAGCGAGCAATAAAGCTGGGTCATTTTTAAAGACAAATGGCAGCATGCAACTTAAGATTAGTACTGGGCGGTCAATAGACACGAGGAAAAAGACAAAATCAGATGAGAATACTCAGATTTTGTGGGAGAGCGCGAGAGAGAGCGCGCGCGAGAGCGAGAGAGGCGAGAGAGCGCGCAAGAGAGAGGGAGAGAGCGCGCAAGAGAGAGGGAGAGAGCGCGCAAGAGAGAGGGAGAGAGCGCGCAAGAGAGAGGGAGAGAGCGCGCAAGAGAGAGGGAGAGAGCGCGCAAGAGAGAGGGAGAGAGCGCGCAAGAGAGAGCGCGCAAGAGAGAGCGCGCAAGAGAGAGCGCGCAAGAGAGAGCGCGCAAGAGAGAGCGAGAGAGCGCGCAAGAGAGAGCGAGAGAGCGCGCAAGAGAGCGAGAGAGCGCAAGAGAGAGCGAGAGAGCGCAAGAGAGATCGAGAGAGCGCAAGAGAGATCGAGAGAGCGCAAGAGAGATCGAGAGAGCGCAAGAGAGAGATCGAGAGAGCGCAAGAGAGAGCGAGAGAGCGACTTTATAACGATACTCTGCAGATGACAATTATCAATGTTTTTTCCCCATTCAGAAAGATTAGTAAACTTTTTTTTCTTTTATTAAAGTTGCAACTTTGTTTTTTGACCCAAATCGGACACCAATTTTAAATAGGTACATCATTTGGTAAACTGCACCTTTGCCACGGAAGACTGTTGCGACAAATATCACAGAACTTTCACGCGGCCGAGAAGTTCTATTGAAGTGCAAAGAGAACGCACCTTCCTGCTGCTGATCCCCTGACTATCTATTCCCCCGTTATATCGTTCCTCTCCCATCCATCTGACACCCCCCCCCCCCCCCCCAAATTCAGAATGCTCTTTTCCCAGCCCTCTACCCCCACCCCGCATTCATTAGGCTTCATGTACATTGGCCTACATTTACCGTGCCCGCAGGAAAACACAGCAAAACTTGCCGCGTTTTGCCTTTTCCCGTGGCTGGCGGTCAGGGTGGATTAAAATTTTTATATCACACACACACACACACAATATTCACTAACAACGCAAATAAAAATAAAAAGTTTTCATCGTTTATAAAATAGACGTGAACAAAAAAAAAAAAAAAACAACAGGAAAATAATAACTAAATGGAGGAGAATAGGGAGTTAATTAAGACTGATTAGAGTAAATTAAGGGTTAAGCAGAGGAACATTTCTTCATCACTTTGATCTGCAGATGAAGAAACAGAAAGATACAAAAAGAAACAATGTTATTTTTTATTTTACTGTTTCAGCGGCTTAATAAATATTGCAGGCTGCTTTTTTCTTTTTTTTTTTTTTGGACAGCTCCAATTACCGGACTTCTTTAACACTTTAGCTGTCAACAGGGGAGACCCACCGACAGCTCAAAGAACCGAGCCTGAGAGTATCGGTTTCAGGTATCGGTGCATTCGCAGGAGTACCAATACTTATGCAAATACTCGTTATCAGCACCGATACTAGTACCGATGCAACCCTAGTTATAACTAGGAATCGACCATTACCGTTTTTGCGGTACCGATACAACATCGATATTTCGGCCACCTCTCAGGCCGATATTCTGTACATTTTTTTATCACTGTTATTGCTGTCACAATGAATGTAAACATCCCTTGTGACAGTAATAAGCAGTGACAGGTACTCTTTATGGAGGGATCGGGGGTCTACAAGACCGCAAACCCCTCCTCTGCACTTGAAAGTATTCAAAACGTCAAGATCAGCGTTTAATACTTTCCATTTTTTTAAACTGCCACCTCTACCACCCTTACAATCCACTTTTGACTACAGGAAAGCCTATAATTAGGCTCACCAGTAGCTACCCAGGATATCTCCTAAACCTGCATGGTTTAGTAGATATCCCCTGTATCTGCATGTGCCATCGTCATCGGCACTTGCGCACTGAAGTAATGGCACGTACGTGCCGTTTGCTTCAGTCAGTGTGCCGTTACCGGTGGCTCCCATGCGCGGGAGTGACGTCATCGCGGCTCCGGCCAATCGCAGCGCCGGAGCTGCAATACCCGGAAGCAACTCCAAGGAGAAATGTCGCCGGCCGGTGCCGTGTACGGGCACCTCAGCGGGGGCTTCGATCTCAGGTATTACATAATGAGCTAGTATGCTGTGCATACTAGCTCGTTATGCCTTTGTCTTGCATTCTGCCTGTGTTTTTTCATGTGGGTTTAAAACCACTTTAAAGATGCCAGTAATCCAGGAAGTGATGTCATGGCATCGCTTCCGAATTACTAGATCCGAGACCCGAATGAAGCATCGGCTTTGTTCGGGTCCTCGGCCAGCTGGCCGACGTGCCAACTGGTTGCTCAGGCCTCCCGGTGGGACGGGAGAGCCCGAGCAAGAGGCGGAAGGTGGCGGGAGGGAGATGTCCCCTCCCACCGCTTGTAATAACAGCCAAACGGTTGTTATTACAATAAAGATCACCGTCCTCTCAAAAGAACGGTACCGGGGGTCATGCATGCAGCTGCAAGCAACCCCTTGAAGCATTATCAGTAAGATGGGGTATGTTTGTGCCGATACCGATACTTAAAAAAAAAAAAAGTGAATATCGGCCGCCGATAATCAGCCCCCCTGATAAAATCGGTCGATCCCTAGTTATAACCCCCGTCAGATGGAGAAAAAGAAAAAAAAAAAAAACACACAACAACACTGTCCAATTGGGGAAATTTCTCTTTAATTCCTGTTTAGTAACCAAAAACAGGAAGGGACTGGTGATCTGATGTCAGCCCAAAAATTTGGGATTTCCTTTTACTTTCGATGAGAACAGTAAAGAGGACAAATAAAGAGGGTGACTATCTGCAACAGAGGAACAGACAGCAATAAAAACTGACAGTGTTCCAATCCCCCTCTACTCTATACAACACAAAAAAAAATGCATTAGATTCTCCTCCTGTTCTTTGGCCAAGACTAATAACTCTATACTGGACTTATAAGTTGGTGGCGCTCACATTCCTTCCATCTTCTTCGGACCGTGTTCATTGCAGCTCTGCTATGGATGATGTGCCGCCAGCACCTCTCCTCTGTGGATGATGTGCCGCCAGCACCTCTCCTCTGTGGATGATGTGCCGCCAGCACCTCTCCTCTGTGGATGATGTGCCGCCAGCACCTCTCCTCTGTGGATGATGTGCCGCCAGCACCTCTCCTCTGTGGATGATGTGCCGCCAGCACCTCTCCTCTGTGGATGATGTGCCGCCAGCACCTCTCCTCTGTGGATGATGTGCCGCCAGCACCTCTCCTCTGTGGATGATGTGCCGCCAGCACCTCTCCTCTGTGGATGATGTGCCGCCAGCACCTCTCCTCTGTGGATGATGTGCCGCCAGCACCTCTCCTCTGTGGATGATGTGCCGCCAGCACCTCTCCTCTGTGGATGATGTGCCGCCAGCACCTCTCCTCTGTGGATGATGTGCCGCCAGCACCTCTCCTCTGTGGATGATGTGCCGCCAGCACCTCTCCTCTGTGGATGATGTGCCGCCAGCACCTCTCCTCTGTGGATGATGTGCCGCCAGCACCTCTCCTCTGTGGATGATGTGCCGCCAGCACCTCTCCTCTGTGGATGATGTGCCGCCAGCACCTCTCCTCTGTGGATGATGTGCCGCCAGCACCTCTCCTCTGTGGATGATGTGCCGCCAGCACCTCTCCTCTGTGGATGATGTGCCGCCAGCACCTCTCCTCTGTGGATGATGTGCCGCCAGCACCTCTCCTCTGTGGATGATGTGCCGCCAGCACCTCTCCTCTGTGGATGATGTGCCGCCAGCACCTCTCCTCTGTGGATGATGTGCCGCCAGCACCTCTCCTCTGTGGATGATGTGCCGCCAGCACCTCTCCTCTGTGGATGATGTGCCGCCAGCACCTCTCCTCTGTGGATGATGTGCCGCCAGCACCTCTCCTCTGTGGATGATGTGCCGCCAGCACCTCTCCTCTGTGGATGATGTGCCGCCAGCACCTCTCCTCTGTGGATGATGTGCCGCCAGCACCTCTCCTCTGTGGATGATGTGCCGCCAGCACCTCTCCTCTGTGGATGATGTGCCGCCAGCACCTCTCCTCTGTGGATGATGTGCCGCCAGCACCTCTCCTCTGTGGATGATGTGCCGCCAGCACCTCTCCTCTGTGGATGATGTGCCGCCAGCACCTCTCCTCTGTGGATGATGTGCCGCCAGCACCTCTCCTCTGTGGATGATGTGCCGCCAGCACCTCTCCTCTGTGGATGATGTGCCGCCAGCACCTCTCCTCTGTGGATGATGTGCCGCCAGCACCTCTCCTCTGTGGATGATGTGCCGCCAGCACCTCTCCTCTGTGGATGATGTGCCGCCAGCACCTCTCCTCTGTGGATGATGTGCCGCCAGCACCTCTCCTCTGTGGATGATGTGCCGCCAGCACCTCTCCTCTGTGGATGATGTGCCGCCAGCACCTCTCCTCTGTGGATGATGTGCCGCCAGCACCTCTCCTCTGTGGATGATGTGCCGCCAGCACCTCTCCTCTGTGGATGATGTGCCGCCAGCACCTCTCCTCTGTGGATGATGTGCCGCCAGCACCTCTCCTCTGTGGATGATGTGCCGCCAGCACCTCTCCTCTGTGGATGATGTGCCGCCAGCACCTCTCCTCTGTGGATGATGTGCCGCCAGCACCTCTCCTCTGTGGATGATGTGCCGCCAGCACCTCTCCTCTGTGGATGATGTGCCGCCAGCACCTCTCCTCTGTGGATGATGTGCCGCCAGCACCTCTCCTCTGTGGATGATGTGCCGCCAGCACCTCTCCTCTGTGGATGATGTGCCGCCAGCACCTCTCCTCTGTGGATGATGTGCCGCCAGCACCTCTCCTCTGTGGATGATGTGCCGCCAGCACCTCTCCTCTGTGGATGATGTGCCGCCAGCACCTCTCCTCTGTGGATGATGTGCCGCCAGCACCTCTCCTCTGTGGATGATGTGCCGCCAGCACCTCTCCTCTGTGGATGATGTGCCGCCAGCACCTCTCCTCTGTGGATGATGTGCCGCCAGCACCTCTCCTCTGTGGATGATGTGCCGCCAGCACCTCTCCTCTGTGGATGATGTGCCGCCAGCACCTCTCCTCTGTGGATGATGTGCCGCCAGCACCTCTCCTCTGTGGATGATGTGCCGCCAGCACCTCTCCTCTGTGGATGATGTGCCGCCAGCACCTCTCCTCTGTGGATGATGTGCCGCCAGCACCTCTCCTCTGTGGATGATGTGCCGCCAGCACCTCTCCTCTGTGGATGATGTGCCGCCAGCACCTCTCCTCTGTGGATGATGTGCCGCCAGCACCTCTCCTCTGTGGATGATGTGCCGCCAGCACCTCTCCTCTGTGGATGATGTGCCGCCAGCACCTCTCCTCTGTGGATGATGTGCCGCCAGCACCTCTCCTCTGTGGATGATGTGCCGCCAGCACCTCTCCTCTGTGGATGATGTGCCGCCAGCACCTCTCCTCTGTGGATGATGTGCCGCCAGCACCTCTCCTCTGTGGATGATGTGCCGCCAGCACCTCTCCTCTGTGGATGATGTGCCGCCAGCACCTCTCCTCTGTGGATGATGTTCCGCCAGCCCCTCTCCTCTGTGGATGATGTTCCGCCAGCACCTCTCCTCTATGGATGATGTTCCGCCAGCACCTCTCCTCTATGGATGATGTTCCGCCAGCACCTCTCCTCTATGGATGATGTTCCGCCAGCACCTCTCCTCTATGGATGATGTTCCGCCAGCCCCTCTCCTCTATGGATGATGTTCCGCCAGCCCCTCTCCTCTATGGATGATGTTCCGCCAGCCCCTCTCCTCTATGGATGATGTTCCGCCAGCACCTCTCCTCTATGGATGATGTTCCGCCAGCCCCTCTCCTCTATGGATGATGTTCCGCCAGCCCCTCTCCTCTATGGATGATGTTCCGCCAGCCCCTCTCCTCTATGGATGATGTTCCGCCAGCACCTCTCCTCTATGGATGATGTTCCGCCAGCACCTCTCCTCTATGGATGATGTTCCGCCAGCACCTCTCCTCTCAGTGTCCCCCCAGCAGTTTGTTATCGTGTATGTAGAATACAGCGCGCTCCATCATATCTGATCCAACTGAACGGATGTCAGAACAGAATGTGGCGCTACAACAAGATGCCCAAGGCCCCTTTCACACTTGTGCGACTTCAAAGTCGTGCAATTTTACCGCGATTCGTGGGCGCAATTTTTGCTGCGATTTCAAGGAATGCCTGTGTAAGTGGCATCAAAATCGGACCAAAGTAGTGCAGGGACTACTTTGAAGTCGGAACGACTTGAAGTCTTACTAATATGAATGGCTGTCATTGGAAATCATGGGGAACGACTTGTCATGCTACTTTGCAGTCCCAAATCGTGGGACAAGTCGTATAAGTGTGAAAGGGGCCTAAATATTTCAGATCTGTATTTATGTGGGTAAGTCCTGAGCGGTGTAATGTTATTGTGAATATGATTGGCATGTGGTAGAGCACCCCCAGCGGTACCAGGGTTGTCCCGATACCACTTTTTTAAGAAACGAGTACAAGTACCGATACTTTTTTTCCCCAAGTACTCGCCGATACCAATTCTTTTTTTTTTTTTTATGTCATGCGACAGTGGCACTAACTACTGACGCAGTCCGCGCGTTATTTTATTTTTTTATTTTTTAACAATGCTTTCTTTTTTTGGGGGGGGGGGGGGGGGGGGGGGGGGGGGGGGGGGGGGGGTGTGTGTTATTTTTTTTTATTTTTTTACAATTAAACCTTTTAGATATTACAATTCTTTATGTTTTATATTTTTTTAAATCAGTTTGGTGAGAGGAGGAGCCGCTGCATGACAGAGAGGATGGCCGATATTTTAAAGCGGTGGTTCAGCAAAAAAAAAAAAAAAAAGGTAGCTGCTGACTTTTAATAAGTACACTTACCCTCCCAGGGCGCCCGCGATGTCGGTCGTGGAGGCCGAGATGTCCCTCGGGGCTCCGGTCCCAGCGGCGCCATCCTCAGTAAGGGAAACAGGCAGCGAAGACTACGGCTTCGCTGCCCGCTTCCTACTGCGCATGCATGAGTCGGCGCGCGGCGCTTTGTGAATGGGGAACGCGATGTGTTGTGGGACACAGTTACCATAACATACCGCGCCCCATTCACTAGAAGACGGCGCTCGGAGCAGAAGAGAGAACAACACCATGGAACAGGAAGAGGCAGATTAGGACGATCTGTCTAGCAACAGCCATTTCTGGTAAGTAAAAAAAAAAAATATGTATTTATTTTTTTTATTTTAAATTTTTATTAACATTTTTTTAAAGTTTTTTGTTTCAGGGTGGCCCTCCACTTTAAGCTGATTTTTCTTTTTTTGGCAGGTGGCACTGGTTGGCACTGGCAGGTGGCACTGGTAGGTTTCACGCTGAGTCGATTTGTCAGTTTCAGTTACACTCAATGTAACTGAATGCAGAGACCAGCTGTCAGAATTCATTGTGATGTCGGGGGTGGGTGGGGCCCTGCAGCTATCAAACACCAGCCAATGATTGGGCTGCTTAAGAAATTGGGCAGGGCCACATACACATAGCAGCCCGCCCAGATCCCCATTGGCTAATGTTTGATATCTGGGTCCCGCTCACCCCCGACATCACACTGAATTCTGACAGCTCATCTCTCTGCATTCAGTTGCAAATCAGTTTCTCACACTGAGCACAGAGCCGCTCAGTGTGTGAAACTGTCAGTGGAGTGTGGGGGAAGGGAGGTAATCGGCTGATTTTTGCACATAAATCGGCTGATGCTGATTTCTTAAAAAAAGGCCAAATATCGGCCGATATATCAGTCAACCTCTATTAAAATCATTAAGAAAACAGCCGGCGGGCTTGCGAACACCCGTCCACTGCATTACAGCGTGATGACGTCAGCAAGTCAAACCTCCCGACGTGCGTTTCGTCACAATCTCACATCGTCTCGGGGAACCGATTCAATCATACAGTTTGTAGTGTACATAGATTTGCAAAACAATGGGATAAAGGATAAAAAGAATATTCCTGAACTTTGTTTTATCTCATGGTTACTGTGAAATTGTGTGAATGCATCAATGCAGCGCATGTTATCTCAGCTTGCAGAGCTTGGATTCATTGAATGAGTTTAACAAAAATGTTAATATTGCAGAATATACAGCCTCATGATATTAACCAAGCTTCATTGCATGCTGAATAAACAGATTATTGTATCTTAAAAATAGAAAAAACTATCTTTTGAGTAAAAATCTTTTATTAAAATTAAAAAAAATAAAAATATGTATTTTTTTTTTTTTTTTTTTTTATCAATCATTGATTTTTATCCACTCTTCTCCTTTCAGTATGTTTAAAAGATCATTGCTGTCCTTCAGCTCTATCAAGTGGTGTTGTCCCCAGAACTACACATGCGCCACCAAATGGGAGGTCAATCAGCCACAGCTCAAGGAACCCCCATTACCCTCTGGAGGAATCCTATTTGAGAATAGCTGTTCTACACTATCATTAAAAGTATGGAACACCAAGGATGAAAAAATATGAGTCACAAAAATACCATCATACTGGTAACTAGAGTATTCGGTTGGGCAAACGGATTGAGAGACAAACAATATGTTAGGAAATTGTGCCAACAATTGTAAATGTTGATGGATGCAAACACATTGTGCTTCCTACCCTCTACCTGGTTTTATGCGTATTCCCCCCTCCCCTTTATTATTCCTCATTTGAAAAGCCCATAATAAAAAAAATAAAAATAAAAGCAAACTACCCTCCAGTATTACAAAAATCACTCCGTGTGTCTTCAGTAAAACCAAAACTACCGTATATACTCGAGTATAAGCCAAGTTTTTCAGCACATTTTTTTGTGCTGAAAATGCCCCCCTCGGCTTATACTGAGTCAAGCACAGAGAATTACATTTTCCGACCCGACTTTGGGGCCCCGTATCTCGGGGGGCCACTTGGTGATAGGAACACCAAAATTTGTATGTTGTACAGATTGGTGTGCAAACCCAGTGGACCTAATTTGGGGTTCCTAGCACCAAGTGGCCCCAAGAAACGGGGCCCCAAATCAGGTTGGAAAATGGCATTCTCTGCTGCAGAAAAGTGCTTAACATTTTCTGACCCGAATTTGGGGTCAAGTGACCCCGAGATACGGGGCCCCAGAGTTGGTCAACTGTGTCCATCTGCAGCAATGTTATTTCGGGACCCTTTGGGTCCAGAGACCCCAATTGGCTGCAGCTCGGGGGCATATAGGAACCCCTACCGAGTTTTACGTTTCGGGGGACCTATGGCTGCAAATGGGCACTCTTGAGTATCTACGGTATATTAATATATTAAAAGGGACTATCATATAGTGTCTTAGAATGAACCATATTAAAAGCGGAGGTTCACACAAAAATTGAACCTCTGCTTTTTGGAACCCTCCCCCCCTCCGGTGTCACATTTGGCACCTTTCAGGGGGGAGAGGGGTGTAAGACAGGTATTTGCACCCACTTCCGGGCATAGACTCTACGCCTCTTCCTGTCCTGTCTGCTAGGAGACACACGGGTCCCAGAGACAGCAGGGACCATTCGGATTGCGCAGCGCGACTTGCACATGCGCAGTAGGGAACCGGGAAGAGAAGCCGCAAGGCTTCACTTCCTGACTCCCTTACCGAAGATGGCAGCGGCAGCATCCGAGGACCGGGGGACGGTTCGGCCTCGGGTGCAGACATCGCGGATGCCCTGTGGCAGGTAAGTGTCCTTATTTATGCAGCTGCAGTATTTTGTAGCTGCTGACTTTATAAAAAAAATAAAAATAAATTTGGCGCACCTCCGTTTTAAATATAGTTACGGCTAGAGATGAAAAAGGTTGGACAGGCAGGTTAACACAAGGTGTAAATAAATTAGTAAATCCAGACAGTACCAGCAATGTTGCCATGCTCAACCCCAGTGAACCCAGAAGCTAAAGTGGGCAAAATCATCATAGCGGTTAAAATGCATCGGCTGTTGCATTTTAAAAATCTAAAATACCGTATATACTCGAGTATAATGCCGCGTACGCACGGTCGGAATTCTCGTCAGAAAAAGCTCTGATGGTTTTCCCGTCGGAATTCCGACGGAATTTCGCTCAAGCTGTCTTGCCTACACACGGCCACACCAAATTCCGACGGTCAGTAACACAGCGGCATAAAACACGTTCGACTGCACTATAAAAAAGGGAAGTTTAATGCTTCCGAGCATGCGTCGGAATTTTGCGTGTCAGAATTGCATACACATGATCGGAAAATCCGATAGAAAGGTTTTCCGTCTGAAAAATTGAGAACAGGTTCTCAATCCAAAGTCCGTCGGAAATTCCGACAGAAAAGGACCGATGGGCATACACACGGTCGGAAAATCCGTTGACAAGCGCCCATCGGACTGTTTCCATCGGAAATTCCGACCGTGTGTACGCGGCATAAGCCGACCCGAATATAAGCCGAGGCACCTCATTTTACCACAAAAAAATGGGAAAACGTATTGACTCGAGTATAAACCTAGGGTGAGAAATGCGCAGCTACTGTAAGTGTAAAAGAGGGTCAACAATGCCCATTTGCAGCCTCACTGTGCCCATTTGCAGCCATAGGTCCCCTGAGGGTCCCGAAATGACATTGCTGCAGATGGACACAGTTGACTGACTTTGGGGCCCCGTATAATCGGGGCCACTTGGTGCTAGGAACTAGAAATGATATGTTGTAGTGCTGGTTCCACTGGGTTTACACACCAAAGCTGGGGTTCCTAGCACCAAGTGGCCCCCGAGATACGGGACCCCCAAAGTCGGGTCGGAAAATGTCATTCTCTGCTGCAGAAAAGTGCTCGACTCAGTATAAGCCGAGGGGGGCACTTTCAGCACACAAAAAAAGTGCTGAAAAACTCGGCTTATACTCGAGTATATACGGTAATCCATCACAAAATGAATGCCCATGTCACAACAATAATGTTGCATCAAATGTTCATTAAAATTAGCACAATGTCATTTGAATTTGCCGCAACTGCAAACCAGTGAAAAGGTTGCCATCACTATCAATATATCCGATGTCACTGCTGCTGTACGTAGAAATTATACTTTCGAGCGCTTAATTGCCATCAATGCCTTTAAGTGTCCACAGTTTGATAAGTATTGGTCTATTTGGCCTATGGATCTTTCTCAGGGTTGTTCTTAAGATCCGTTTCCTGTTTACTGTAATGCTATGTATATGTTACTGAGTATACTTATATTTGTGTGTATTGCATTCTCCGGATCTCGATCTTTGTTACCCACATTGCATATCTTATTTATTTATTTTATTGTCTTATTTTCTGTATGTTTTCTTGAAAATCTTCAATAAAAACTAAATGATTAAAAAAAAAAAAAAAAGGTACCATCAATTCAATTTGTGCCCTAATGTTAACAAAATTTATGCAAACTATTTTTCCCCCAGGTGAATAAAGCGGTCCTAAAGTAGAACCCATGTGTTCACTTTGAACGTACCAATCCTGCTTACATAAAAGCTGCACTAATGTGATATCATTTTAATCAATAGACTTTGCACTAATTATGTAAAACAGAACATTTTTCCATTTATTTTATTTATTCATAATCAAAAAACAAGGAAATAAAATATATGCATCCAAATTTTCTAGCGAACTAAAGCCCTATCTGCAATGTAAAATACATTATGATAGATTACAAACACCAAGGTTGAATGTGTCAAACAAGGCCTCGCCAAAATTAAAAAAGACGCTCTCGCAGTCGAGGTGCTTTTTTTTTTTTAGCAAGAAGGGCCTGGGGACTCAAGTGGTTAAAGATAAATTCCAGGTATAGTATATTTTTGGAAATCACTGAAGTAGACGCCGCTACCACACAGCAAATCCAGCGATTTTGCTTCAAGGTCCAGTGTTGGTCAGCTGGCCTGATGCATTCTGAGCACAGGAGCTCGGCCCGCTCAGCACGGGCACCAATCAGAGAACGCTTTGCATTTACTGACTAAATTCTAAGCATTCTCTGATTAGACAAGGTGGAGAACAAAATGCCACCGCCCCCACCTCTCCACCTTGTCCAATCACAAAACACTTTGAATCCATTCACATTTTGGCGCCCACGTCAAGCAGCCAACCTTCTGTATTCAGAATTCAATCGGAGCAGCTGCTCAGCACAAAACCCGAAAGCAAGTGTACATCACCGGAGTAGTGCTTCCTACTTCAGTGATTTTCAGCTTCCAGGGCCATCGGCCAGGTATGGTATATACATACATCGGTCCAATAAGGACCATATACAGTGGATATAAAAAAAGTCTACACAGCCCTGTTAGAATGTCAGGTTTCTGTAATAGTAAAAAAAAAATTAAAAGAAAATAAATGGAGACAAAGATAAATCATTTCAGAACTTTTTCCACCTTTAATGTGACCTATAAACTGTACAACTCAATTGAAAAAATAAACTAAAATAATATGGTTGCATAAGTGTGCACACCCTTAAACTAATACAAGGGGTCCCCGGGTTATGAACCCATTAGGAAGTTTCCTCCCGTTAGTAATTCGGAAATGTTCGTAATTTGGCCGCGCATGCGCAGAACGACAATTACGGACATTACCGATGTTCCGTCGAATGCCGTTCTGCACATGAGCAGCAAATTACGGACATTTCCCGTCATTTTCCGAGGCTCCGTCTGGCCGCGCAAAACAGCGGATAGTCCGCGCAGAACGGCAGAGGGTCCCCGCAGCGCCCGGTTCGTAAGTAGGGGTGGTTCGTAAGTCGGAGACCCCCTGTACTTTGTTGAAGCACCTTTTGATTTTATTACAGCGCTCAGTCTTTTTGGGTATGGAGTCTATCAGCATGGCACATCTTGACTTCGCAATATTTGCCCACTCTTCTATGCAAAAACTAAGACTCTGGCTGGGCCATTCCTAAACTATCTTCTTCTGGTGAAGCCATTCCTTAATTGGATGTAAGCTTTGGGTCATTGTGTCCTCATCATGTTCAGCATTCTAGCAGAAGCCTGAAGGTTTTGTGCCAATATTGACAGGTATTTGGAACTGGTCATAATTCCCTCTACTTTGACTAAGGGCCCTTGTTCCAGCTGAAAAAAAACTGCCCCAAAGCATGATGCTGCCACCACCATGCTTCACAGTGGGTATGGTGTTATTTTGGTAATGTGCAGTATTGTTTTTGCACCAAACATATTTTTTGGAATTATGGCCAAAAAGGTCAACCTTGGTTTCATCAGACCATAACACATTTTCCCACATGCTTTTGGGAGACTTCAGATGTGTTTTTGCAAACTTTAGCAGGGCTTGGATGTTTTTCTTCCTAAGAAAAGGCTTCCGTCTTACCTATGTGCCTTGCTTGCCTTGTCTACCCCATAGCCCAGACATATGAAGAATACAGGAGATTGTTGTCACACCACACAGCCAGTACTTGCCAGATATTCCTGCAGCTCCTCCAATGTTGCTGTAGGCCTCTTGGCAGCCTCCATGACCAGTTCTCGTCTTTTCATCAATTGTGGGGGGACGTCCAGTTCTTGGTAATGTCACTGTTGTGCCCTATTTTCTCCACTTGATGATGACTGTGTTCACTGTGTTCCATGGTATATCTAATACCTTGGAAATTCTTTTGTACCCTTCTCCTGACTGATACCTTTTAACAATGAGATCCCTCTGATGCGTTGGAAGCTCTCTGCGGACCATGGCCTTTGCTGTAGGATGCAACTAAGAAAATGTCAGGAAAGACCTACTAGAACAGCTGAACTTTATTTGGGGTTAATTAGAGGCACTTTAAAATGATGACAGGTGTGTACTGACTCCTATTTAGGCCCGGTTCAGACTGCTGCGGTGCGGGAGATCGCATAGGATTCGCATCGCACTGCAGTTCAAATCATATGCGATCTCTGTGCAATGCAAATTCAGCCATACAGATAGTATGGCTGAATTTGCATCGCATTCGGCCCAAAATCGGACAGGACCCTTTTTTTCGGTCCGCAGCAGAATCGGATCGCATGGTGTTCTCACCATGCGATCCGATTCCTGTCCGAGTTTGCAGATCGCACTGCGATATGCGAGCTGCTATGGGGGTGTCATTAACATTTCATTGACACTCCCAGCAGCTCGCATAGGGCAGTGTCAACTGCCGGCGGGAGACATGCGGTGCGGGAACCCGCAGTGGATTCGCAGCGTTCCCGCACCGCAGCAGTGTGAACCGGGCCTTAACAATGAGATCCCTCTGATGCTTTGGAAGCTCTCTGCGGACCATGGCCTTTGCTGTAGGATGCGACTAAGAAAACGTCAGGAAAGACCTACTAGAACAGCTGAACTTTATTTGGGGTTAATCAGAGGCACTTTAAAATGATGGCAGGTATGTACTGACTCCTATTTAACCTAAATTTGAATGCGATTGCTTAATTCTGAACACAGCTACGTCCCCAGTTAGAGGGTGTGCACACTTATGCAACCACATTATTTTATTTTTACTTCCCTTCCCTAAAAGATTTCAGTTTGTTGTTCAACTGAGTTGTACAGTTTATAGGTCACATTAAAAAGGAGGAAAAAGTTTTTTTTTTTACATCACAAAAACCGGACATTTTAACAGGGGTGTGTAGACTTTTTATACCCACTGTAACTGTTTAAAATATCCATACCTGGAATTCTTCTTTAATGTTAGGAGATGCAAACTGCTGCTGGGTACTGCCAGGTTTATATCCAGTTCCAAGCCATGAGTTCCATCATACCTTTAAGAATGTGACTTCAGGGTGGACCTTGCCCAGTTCCGCCATAACCTCGTTCATCTGTGCACACTGAGGAGCCCATGGTGCCCAGAAATGCACTACAAGCAGAGACCTAAAACAAAGATACCAACTGTTACTATCAAACCCTCAGGGAGCTACAGATAAATCTTCTTGATGTAATGTATACAAGAATAATACATAGATTAAAGTGATTCTAAAGACACATTTTTATACTTGTATGTTCTGTGCAATGGTTTTGCACAGAGGAGCCCCAATCCTCCTCATCTCAGGTCCCCTGCTGGCACTCTGGGCTTCTCCCCCCTGCCCCCAGAGCAAGCTGCTGCCCTGAGGGCAATCATGCTGGCTCACCCCCGAGCTGGCTGTGTGTGTCCATTGACACACAGAATGTTACTCTGCCACGCCCCCTCCCTTTTGCTCCTGACTGGCTCCCTGCTGCTACCTCTCTGTCCAATGAGGAGAGAGAGCTGAGAGTGCCGCTGCTCTGGATACCCAGATAGAGATGGGGCTCAGGTAAGTATAAGGGTGGTGGGGGAGCTGCATACAGAAGTTTTTTTTACCTTAACACATAGAATGCAGTGGTTGTAAATGCTGAAGGTTTTTTACCTTCATGCATTCTATGCAGTAAAGTTAAAAAAAAAAACCTTCAGTGTGCTGCCCACCCCCCCCCCCCCTAATATTTACCTGAGCTTGATCTCTATTCAGTGATGTGCAAGGGAGCAATAGTTCACCCGGGTCTCTCCCTCCTCATTGGCTGAGACAAGGCAAGCAGCTCTCACTGCTGCCAGTCACAGCCAGTGAGGAGAGAGCAGGGTGGGACTGAGCCATGCTCTGTGTCCCATAGACACACAAAAGGTGGCTTGGTAGTGAGCATGCACAATTGTCCCCAGAGCAAGCAACTTGTTATGGGGGCACTCAGCAGGGGGGGGGGGGGGGGGGGAGTGGCCAGAACCACTGGCGGGGGACCCGAGAAGAGGAGGATTGGGGCTGTTCTGCGCAAAACCACTACACAGGAGGACACAAGTATGAATTATTTATTATTGAAAAAATAAAAATAATAATATCAAAGCATTTTAACCACTTTAAAGTGGTGTGTCAGCTTAAAAAATTTTTTTTTAAAAGTCAGCAGCTAAAAAAAAAAGTCGCTGCTGACTTTTAAAAAGTACACTTACCCTCCCAGGGCGCCCGCGATGCTGTTCGTGGAGGCCGAGATGTCCCTCGGCGTTCCGGATCCAGCGCCGCCATCCTCAGTAAGGGAAACGGCTTCGCGCGGACTACTGCGCATTTGTGAATGGGGAACGCGATGTGTTGTGGGACACAGTTCCCATAACACACTGCGCCCCATTCCATAGAAGACGGAAGGAGAGAAGACCACCGCGGCGCTGGAGGAGGCAGATTAGGACAATCTGCCTAGCAACAGCCATTTCTGGTAAGTAAAAAAAAAAAAAAAATATATATATATATATATATATATATATATATATATATATATATATATATATATATATATATATATATATATATTTTTTTTTTTTTTTTTTCTTTTGAAATTGTTATTAACATTTTTAAAAGTTTTTGTTTTCAGGGTGTCCCACCACTTTAACCACTTTCAGACCGGACCAATTTGCAGCCAAAGGAACAGGCCCCTTTTTGCGATTCGGCACTGCGTCGCTTTAACTGACAATTGCGCGGTCGTGCGACGTGGCTCCCAAACAAAATTGACGTCCTTTTTTTCCCACAAATAGAGCTTTCTTTTGGTGGTATTTGATCGCCCCTGCGGTTTTTATTTTTTGCGCTATAAACAAAAATAGAGCGACAATTTTGAAGAAAATGCATTATTTTTTATTTTTTGCTATAATAAATATCCCCAAAAAATATATAAAAAAACTTTTGTTTTTCTCAGTTTAGGCCGATACGTATTCTTCTACATATTTTTGGTAAAAAAAAAAAAAATCGCAATAAGCGATTATTGATCGGTTTGCGCAGAAGTTATAGCGTTTACAAGATAGGGGATAGTTTTATAGCATTTTTATTAATAATTTTTTTTTTTTTTATTAGTAATGGCGGAGATCTGCGATTTTTTTTGTGACTGCGACATTATGGCGGACACATCGGACATTTTTGACACATTTTTGGGACCATTGTCATTTTTACAGCAATTAATGCATTTAAATGCATTGATTTCTGTATAAATGACACTGGCAGTGAAGGGGTTAACCACAAGGGGGCAGTGTAAGAGTTAAGTATGCCTAGGGGTGTTTTTTTTACTGTGGGGGGGCGTGGCTGTCAGCTAGTGAATGCTGATCTCTGCTCCAATCACAGGGAGCAGAGATCAGCGTCACTAGTTGCTAGGCAGAACGGGGAGATGCTGTTTATCTCGGCATCTCCCCGTTCAGCCGCCCCGTGAGACGATCGCGGGGGTCCCCGCGGCGATCGAGTCCGCGGGGACCGCGATCGGACTCACGGGGGTCCCGACCGGCGCGGGAGCGCGCCGCTCCCGGCGCGCTCCCGATGGCACGGACAGGCTAAAGGAGGGACTTATATATACGCCCTCCTGCCTGTACGTGCCATTCTGTCGACGTATATCGTCGTGCGCCGGTCGGCAAGTGGTTAAGTCAGTGAACTAATAAAAGAGCAAGTTTACTCAAATGTACCTTCAAATAGAACTATAGGCAAAACTTATTTTTTCTTCACAGTGGATAGCGTGGAGGGGGGGGGGGGTTATAACCCCTTTCTTCGCCATCTCTATCCCTTGAAGAAATTTCCCTTCAGTTCCTGTCCCATAAAAACAGGATCTGAAGGGAAATCCTTTCAATGTAAGGGACTCCCCGAGTTTCACCAGAACTAGTGTCCCCACTGGAAGAATTCCCCTCTAGGACTGTTCGGGGGACAACCCAAAATGTGGTTTTCCTTTTTACTTTTGGTGATAACAGTGACCATAACAAAATAGAGAGTAGACATGTGCAATTCGTTTCATTTTTTTTTTGTTTTTCGTTAAAATTCGTTATAGTTGTTATCGTACGAATGAACGAACGATTCGCTAAAAATTCACGAATAACGAATGTTCGAATCGAACGAATCCGAAAAACAACGAAAATCCGAAATTACCAAATTAGAAACAACCAAACTACGAAAGAAGAAAATCCGAAAAACGAAAACAGGAACAACGAAAATCAAAATGAACGAAAAAATTCGTAACGTTTTTTTTTTTTTTTTTTGTTGAATTGGTAATTTTTCCGTGTCTCTTACAATGGCGCTGCTTAACATGCTTCAAATGGATTGAACGAAAAAATTCGTACATTCAGAACTTTTTTTTTCGATTCGTAATTTTCCGTGTCTCTTACAATGTAATAATAGCATACACATTACATAAAATTATGAATTATGCTCCGATTACGAATCTACGAAAACAATGTTACGAAAGTACGAATAAATCAATCTAACGAAAGTAACTGAAAATACGAATGCGTCCGAATTTCGAATAAACGAAAATTAAACTAACGGAAAAAACGAATCAACGAACAAATAACTCTTACGAAAATACGAATCGTTACGAATACGAACACCGACGACTTACGAATTTACGAATCAACGGAAACAAAACGAAAATAAACTAATTTTTCTATTGTGCACATGTCTAATAGAGAGAGTGTGAATCTCCCCAATGGGAGCACAGACAGCAAAGTTCATGGCAGAAGGCAGCTGAATGGAGCAACTTAGGGAGGAAAGGAAGGTAAGTTTGAGCACCTAGTGGGGCTGGCATTAAAGTGGTGGGACACCCTGAAAATAAAAACTTGGGAGAAAGTTAGTAACAATTAAAAAAAAATAAAAAAAATAAAAATGCGCAGTTGGCCGCGTGCCGACTCGCGCATGCGCAGTAGGAAACGAGAAGCCGTTTCCCTTACTCAGGATGGCGGCGCTGGATCCGGATAGCCGAGGGACATCTCGGCCTCCACCAACGACATCGCGGGCGCCCTGGGAGGGTAAGTGTACTTTTTAAAAGTCAGCGACTTTTTTTTTAGCTGCTGACTTTTTAAAAAAAAATGTTTTTAGATGAAACCCCGCTTTAAAGCCGAAATAAAGTTGGATTCATAAAAAAAAAAACTGACAGACACGCTTTTTTTTTTTTTTCCTTGACAGAAGACGGTTGATTTACTAAAACTGGAGTGCAAAATCTGGTACAGCTGTGCATGGCAGCCAATCAGCTTCTAACTTCAGCTTGTTCAGTTAAAAGGATAAGTTCACTTTTGAAGCAGGGGGAGGGCCCAACCTTTTGAAGAGCGAGTGCCACTTAAGTGACTGGGTAACCAGTCACTTAAGTTCCCTGACCTGAGACCTCTAGTGACAGCAAGTTAGGGATCTTCTCCCCGAATTTGCAGTCACAATTAAAAAAAAAAAATAAAAAAAAAAAACATGGTCATGCAGGGCTCCGCCCACCCAGCTGCATCATTCATTCACAGAGCTCTGTGAATAGCAGAACTACAACTACTGACAGCCTTTGCAACTGACAGCTTGTCGTTCTCATTGAACTATCAGGGCGCTGTTGAGCACTGTGGTAGTTCATTGTTTCTTCCTGTCAGTGTGAAACTACCTGTCTGTACGAGGTACAAGCAGACAGATACACCGACAAGTCTGCAGGAGTCCTGCATGCATCAGCGATTTGCTGATCGTGGGTGCAATGCTTTCAAGGCTCCTAGTAAACTTCTGCTTTTTGGAACCCTCCCCCCCCTCCGGTGTCACATTTGGCACCTTTCAGAGGGAGGGGGGGTGCAGATACCTGTATAAGACAGGTATTTGCACCCACTTCTGGGCATAGACCCCCTCGGGGTCTGCGCCACTTCCCGTCCAACCCGCGCTGTCTGCTGGGAGACACACGGGTCCCAGAGACAGCAGGGACCATTCGGCTTGCACAGCGCGACTCGCGCATGCGCAGTAGGGCCCCATGGATTCACTTCCTGATTCCCTCACCGAAGATGGCGGCGGCAGCATCCGAGGACCGAGGGACGGTTCGGCTTCGGGTGCCCTGGACATACAAGTGTCCTTATTTTTAAAAAAAAGTCAGCAGCTGCAGTATTTGCTGACTTTAAAAAAAAAAAAGAAAATTCGGCGGACCTCCGCTTTAAATAATAAATGCACTTTTTTTTTTTTTACCTGCAAAAAGATGTTCCTATATTTTTTACAAATGTTAACCTTTTTGTTTAACCACTTGCTTCATGGGCACCCCCTTCCTGCTCAGGCAAATGTTCAGCTTTCAGCGTTGTCACTCATTGAATGACAATTGTGCGGTCGTGCAACACTGTACCCAAATTAAATAATTTTTTATTTTTTTCCATACAAATAGAGCTTTTTCTTGCTGGTATTTAATCACTGCAGGTTTTTTTTTTTTTTTGCTAAAAAAAAAAAAAAAAAAAAAAAAAAAAAGAAGAAGAAGAAGACAGAAAATGTTGTAAAAAAAAAAAAAAATAATAATAATAAAGAACTGTTTCATAGTTTGTTATAAAATTTAGCCAACAGGTAATTTTTCTCCTTCATTGATGGGCACTGATGAGGTGGCACTGCTTAGCAGCAGTGGGTGTCCATGTGTGGGACCGATGTCCCTCTGACAGAAGGCAGTAATTAGCATTTGAGGATAAAAAAAAAAAAAGGCGACTAACATCTTCTGTTTACATCACATGATCAGCTGTCATTTTGTCATTGGCTGACAGCTGATCATGTGGTAAGGGGCCGGCCCTTTACTCCGATCAGCCGAGTCTCATCGATTTGCTGGTCACAGAGCGTCCCACAGGGGGAGTGCAGGCAGCTCACGCACGGGAGGATGGACACTCTCCTGGCGATTTAGGCCCGCGCTGTAGCCGTCTTTTAGCTATAGTACAGGCAGGAAGAGGTTAAAGCGATACTAAAGTCTTCTTCTTTTTTTTTTTAACTGGTTCCCGACCGGCTCACGCAGATATACTGCGGCACAATGGCTCTCCTGGGTGAAATCCCGTATGGGTACGTCCTTCCCTTTAGCGGCCACCAGAGGGCGCGCGGCCGCTGCACGGCAGGGGACCCAATGCGTGTGGGCGGCGGGCACGATCGCCGACGATCACAAGAGCCAGCATGGGTATTTGTGTGTGTAAACACACAAATCCCTGTGCTGTCAGGGGAGAGGAGACATATCGTATGTTCCTACTAAGTAAGAACAACGATATGTCTCCATCCCCTAGTCGGTTCTATCCCCATACAGTTAGAACACAGTGAGGGAAACACACATATAACCCCTTGATCGCCCCCTAGTGGTTAACCCCTTCCCTACAAGTGACATTTTACACAGTAATCAGTGCATTTTTTTTTTTTTTTAGCACTGATCGCTGTATAAATGTCATTGGTCCCAAAAAAGTGTCCGATGTGTCCGTCGCAATCCCAATAAAAATTTGCAGATCGCCGCCATTACTAGTATAAAAAAATAAAATAATAATCAAACATGCAATAAAACTATCCCCTATTTTGTAGACGCTATAACTTTTGCGCAAACCAATCAATATTCGCTTATTGTAAATATGTAGAAGAATACATATCGGCCTAAACTGAGAAATAATTTTTTCAATATATATATATATTTTTATTTTTTTCCAAAATTGTCGCTCTTTTTTTGTTTATTGCACAAAAAATAAAAAGTGCAGAGCTGATCAAAAACAACCAAAAGAAAGCTCTAAATGTGGGGAAAAAAGGACGTCAATTTTGTTTGGGTTCAACGTCGCACGACCGCGCAATTGTCAGTTAAAGCGACGCAGTGCCGAATCGCAAAAAGTGCTCTGGTCAGGAAGGGGGTAAAATCTTCCGGGGCTGAAGTGGTTAAGGTCGGTTGTACAATCAGATTGTAAGGTGTGTAGTCTTGGGCATGCTCTGATCACACCCTCCAGGGGTCAGAGGTGTACTGGGAGGTATGGGGGACACCAGTACATCTCCAGTCTCTGGTGGTGTCAGGATCTGTCAGGCCTCTGTGCTCCACCATGACACCTGCACTGCACACAGCCACCCTTCAAGGACAACACCCCACCGTTATCACCCCCCATGTCCGCCCCCGGGTCAGTCACACGTACTTGTCGCTCTTCTGGAGCAGTTCCTCGAAGTGAGCCACAGAACCGGCTTCCAGCACCGCCGCCGCCATGCTGTGCCAAGGAACCAGGAAGGAGAGACGGAGCGCCGAGCGATCGATCTGCTACTAGAAAGTGGAAGAAGGAAGCCGCAGCCCCGCCTCCTCTACACCGGCCAGACGTGGCCAACCGAGCGCCGAGCAGCTTGTCTGTATCTCAGCGCTGCAGGCGGCGGGGTGGGGGGTGGATAAGTGCGGGGCTCAGCCTTGTGTCTGCACACAGAGATGGATGATAGTGTGTTCTGTAGGCAGTGCAAAGGAAAAGTTCTGTTTTGCACATTGGTGCTGCTGGTGCTTTCACAGTAATTGGCAAAATAAAAGTAGAACTACAGGCAATTTGTTTACATTTTGCATAGAGTAAAGGAGAGGGTTTCCCAGTGTTGCCAACCGCCCGTAGATTTACAAATGGGATTTCTAAATTGCTGCATTTGTATTTTAAAAGCCAATATAAAGGAATAGTAGTGGTAAAAAAAAAAGTCACTTGTGGATTTAATTAACTTTTTGTTTTTTTTCACCTTGCCCGTAAATGCCCGTAGAACGGGCAGCCCGTAAAAATGTGAAATCTGCCAGTAAAAATGGCTGCGATCGTCGCGGGCGTGAACTGCGCATGCGCAGCTCCGAATTTCCCCGAGACGATCCGAGTCTGTGTGAGTACGTGCCGCCCAACCTGCCCGCGCCTGCTGATGATGTCATGCGCAAGCCGCATTTCCCGCTACACGGCTCCGGACAGAAAATTTTAAATGCCAGGAGTAAGGCAGAGGACTGGAGTCAGGACATGAGCCGAGCGGAGCGGGCTAATGGTGGAGAAGCCTGTACACTGCACTATGTGGACAGTACAGTGGAGCCGGAGGACGTGTGGCACCAATGCACCATGACACCATCAGTGTGAGAGAGAGAGAGAGATGGATGGACAGAGCTGCTGCCCCAGAGTCCCGGACAAACACATAAGGCCTCCTGACAAGTGCCCTGGCTGCAGCCCCCTGCCTGGCTGGTGAGTGTTGTGATTGGGTACACACACACACACACTAACTTGAACTTAGAGAGTGTCCCACCACCAGACCCCTGGCCTGACTGCAACATCCATCCATCCATCACTTGAGATGGATGCTATTTATGTGATGTCTACAGGCAGGGCAGCAGTTATCAGACAAGAATGTTAGTGGTGTAATTGTACAGTATTACAGATGTTCACAATCTCTGTCATGCTATCCCCTGTGTCCTGTCCGCCATCCTCTGACCATCCCCTGTGTCCTGTCCGCCATCCTCTGACCATCCCCTGTGTCCTGTCCGCCATCCTCTGACCATCCCCTGTGTCCTGTCCGCCATCCTCTGACCATCCCCTGTGTCCTGTCCGCCATCCTCTGACCATCCCCTGTGTCCTGTCCGCCATCCTCTGACCACCTCCTGTGTCCTGCTGTCCGCCATCCTCTGACCACCTCCTGTGTCCTGCTGTCCGCCATCCTCTGACCACCTCCTGTGTCCTTCTGTCCGCCATTCTCTGACCACCTCCTGTGTCCTGCTGTCCGCCATCCTCTGACCACCTCCTGTGTCCTGCTGTCCGCCATTCTCTGACCACCTCCTGTGTCCTGCTGTCCGCCATCCTCTGACCACCTCCTGTGTCCTGCTGTCCGCCATTCTCTGACCACCTCCTGTGTCCTGCTGTCCGCCATCCTCTGACCACCTCCTGTGTCCTGCTGTCCGCCATCCTCTGACCACCTCCTGTGTCCTGCTGTCCGCCATCCTTAGACCACCTCCTGTGTCCTGCTGTCCGCCATCCTTAGACCACCTCCTGTGTCTTGCTGTCCGCCATCCTCTGACCACCTCCTGTGTCTTGCTGTCCGCCATCCTCTGACCACCTCCTGTGTCCTGCTGTCCGCCATCCTTAGACCACCTCCTGTGTCTTGCTGTCCGCCATCCTTAGACCACCTCCTGTGTCTTGCTGTCCGCCATCCTCTGACCACCTCCTGTGTCCTGCTGTCCGCCATCCTCTGACCACCTCCTGTGTCCTGCTGTCCGCCATCCTCTGACCATCTCTTGTTTTTTATCATGTCTGCAGTCTCTGAGGGGGGAGACTGGAGAGGAGTCAAGAGTGAGAGTGACGCCAGGATGGGGGTCATGGAAGAGGTCAGACGTGTGTGGACTGTGGAAAGGAGACTATGGAAAAATCCAGAGCCACTAACCTGGAGTCTGACTGAGCCCTGCACGATGCACCTGAGAGGAGGTCAGTGACAGCGTCAGGCAGTCTCAAGAGGGGGGTCATTGATGTAAGGGGGGAGTGAATGCAATAATGTAAGGGGTCACTGATATAAAGGTTCCCCCTTATATCAGTAACCCCCCCTTTTACCTTAGTGTATTCACTCTGCAGAAGGTGGTCTCTGGTCACCAGAGCCCCCAACATCAGTTCCCAGCATTCCCCTTTACATCAGAGTCTGCAGGATTCCCAGCTTACAGTTGAAAGGGGAGCTCTGATGTAAAGGGCAAAGCAGTGGACTCAGATATAAGGTGGTCTTTGGTGACCAGAGTCCCCCCTTATATCAGAGTTCTCCCTTGGATCATGATCTGCAGCATTCCCCTTAACGTCAGAGTTCCCTATCACTGTAAGGGGGAATCCTGCACACTCTGCTATATGGTGGATCTCTGTGCTGGTTGGGTTATATTACTCTGACCTTCATGTAACTTGAGAAATATGTTTTTTGAATTTTGTGTAACTTAAACACATTGCTAATCGCACTAGCTACATGTTTATAGTTTTAATATTAACATTTGCATGGTTTAGCACTGAAAACATCAAATTTAGGTACCTTTTTGCAGTGTCAGTAAAAAATGCGGCTCTGCCAGTAAATTTCAACTATTTGCCAGTAAAAAATTGGTGCTGTTTGTAAATTTTGGCTTTCTGCCAGTAAATTTCACTTCGGGGGGTTGTTTTTTAACAAATTTTGCCAAATTCGTTAATTCCGAATTTCCGAATTTTTCAATTTCCGAAATTGCCGAATTTCAAAATTAGCGAAATTGCGAATTTCCGAAATTGCCGAACTAACGAATTTCCGAAATTTCGGATTTCCGAACTTTAAAATTTTCAAATTTTCGGACTTCCGAATTTTGGATTTCCGAATTTTCGAATTTCCGAATTTCGAATTTCATATTTTCGTATTTCCGAATTTTTAATTTTCGAATTTCGTATTTTCGTATTTCCGAATTTTCGGATTTTCGAATTTCAGAATTTCGGAATTTTCGAATTTCCGAAATTTCGGATTTTCGGAATTCCGAATTTTCGGAATTCGGAAATTGAAAAATTAAAAAAATAGAAAATCTGAAAAAAAGAAAGAAAATCTGTTTAATTCTAAATAATTACTAACTATTAAATTATAGGTATTGGAATTCCCCTTCAAATTTGTCTGTTAGTGAACGTAACGAGTACGAATTTATCAGAAGTTACGAATTATCTGAAATAATGAATGCCGCATCTAACCAAATGGAAGGTAACAATCTAATAATAATAAATAACAATAATAATAATAAAACCTTTTTCCATTTGTTTAGATGCGGCATTCGTTATTTCAGATAATTCGTAACTTCGGATAAATTCGTACTTGTTAATTTAATAGTTATAGTTATTAATTAAACTGCTTTTCTTTCTTTTTCAGATTTTCAAATCTTTGAATTCCCGAATTCCGAAAATCCGAAAGTCAGAAAATTCGGAATTCCGAAAATACAAAATTCGGAAATTCGAAAATTCGAAATTCGGAAATCCGAAAATTCGAAATTCGGAAATTCGGAATTTCGGAAATCCGAAAATCCGGAAATCCGAAAATTCAAAATTCGTAAATACGAAATTCGGAAATTCGAGATTTCGGAAATCCGAAAATCCGAAAATTCAAAATTCGTAAATTCGTAAATCCGAAAATACGAAATTCGGAAATCCGAAAATTCGGAAATACAAAAATACGAAATTCGGAAATACAAAAATTCGAAATTTGCAAATTCGCAAATCCGAAAAATAGAAATGTGACAATTCCCGAAATTTCCGAATTTGCGAATTTCCGAATTCCCGAATTTTCGATTTTCCGAATTTCCGAAAAAAACAAAAAAACGAATGAAACGAAAACGAAAATTAACAAATTTTTTGTCAGTGCACATGTCTATTACTGAGATGCCAGCTTGTTGGCCCTCCTCCGAAGAGTCCTCCCCTGGTCGCTTGTATGAGTTGCCGTGTCCCTCCAATACTGAGAGCACACCGGGACGCCTTTGAATCCTCCTTCAGTTACTGGGCCTCGGGCTAACCGGCTCCGAGACTCGGGAACAGACGGATCCCTGCCCCAGACCATGCGGGTCTATGGGGCTAGTCAAACTGACCATGTTTGCGGGATGGCAAGCGCCCCCAGGCCCGGGACTTCTTGCGGGGCTACCCCGGTACAGAACCAGGAAGCAAGACTGCGGCCGAACTCCGAACATGTGACTTCAGCACCTTAAGTACCCTTCCCCAGACTACACAGTGGGGCCAGACGCGTCCACTAATTGGCTCCGGGAAAGACTGATACCTAAGACGTCCATCCAGGCCTGGTTCTTGGTCTGTCATGGTACCTCACGGCCCCTATGACCAGGCAGAACCCTAGTACAGCCCAGCCAAACTGATGCCAAAGTAAACCTGTACAATTAACCCTCAGAACCCCATTACTGTTCTGAGGGAAAAAACAAAATTTCCACTTATAGCGGACACTTGTTAAAGTGTGACCGCTACACGAGTAAGGGGTCGATCCCAGCCCCTTACCACGTGATCAGCTGTCAGCCAATGACAGCTGATCACGTGATGTAAACAAAAGCTCGGTAATCGTTTTTTTTTCACAGCTTGAGGAGAAAAAAAAAGCCGATCACCGGCTTATGTGCAAGGGACATCGGTCTCGAAGAGGAAAGAGGCACATCTGCCTCATCTGTGCCCACAATTACCGCCTACCAGTGCCACCTATCAATGCCCATGAGTGCCACCTATCAATGCCCACAAGTGCCACCTATCAATGCCCACAAGTGCCACCTATCAATGCCCACAAGTGCCACCTATCAATGCCCACCAGTGGTGCCAATCAGTGCCACCTAGCAGTGCTGCCTGTCAGTGTAACCTACCAGTGCCGATCAGTGCCCATTATTGCCACCCATCACTGCCACCCATCATTGATAACCATACGCCAATACAGCGCCTTGAGGCGATTCAGTTCGCATTGTAGCGCTATACAAGTTATTCATTCATTCATTCATTCATTGCCCATCACTGCCACCTATCAGTGCCCATCACTGACAGCTATCAGTGCCCATCACTGACAGCTATCAGTGGCGCCTTATTGATGCCCATCAATTCAGCCCATCAGTGCCCATCAGTGCAGCCTATTGGTGCCCATCAGTACAGCCTCATCAGTGTACATCAATGAAGGAGAAAAATTACCTGTTTGCAAAATTTTATAACAAAATATAAAAAAATATAATTTTTTTTTAACCACTTCAGCCCCGGACCATTTGGCTGGCCAAAGACCAGAGCACTTTTTTGCGATTTGGCACTGCGTCGCCTTAACTGACAATTGCGCGGTCTTGCGACGTGGCTCCCAAACAAAATTGATGTCCTTTTTTCCCCACAAATAGAGCTTTCTTTTAGTGGTATTTGATCATCTCTGCGGTTTTTTATTTTTTCCCCAATTTCCCCAACACCCGCGATTGTCTCACGGTAAGGCTGAACGGGGAGATTCGGAAATAAACAGCATCTCCCCGTTCTGCCTAGCAACTAGTGACGCCGATCTCTGCTCCCTGTGATTGGAGCAGAGATCAGCATTCACTAGCTGACAGCCACGCCCCCCCCACAGTAAGAGAAACACCTCTAGGCATACTTAACCCCTACACTGCCACCTAGTGGTTAACCCCTTCACTGCCAGTGTCATTTATACAGGAATCAATGCATTTAAATAGCACTGATTGCTGTATAAATGACAATGGTCCCAAAAATGTGTCAAAAATGTCCGATGTGTCCGCCATAATGTCGCAGTCACAATAAAAATCTCTGATCGCTGCCATTACTAGTAAAAAAAAAAATTATTAATAAAAATGCCATAAAACTATCCCCTATTTTGTAGACGCTATAACTTTTGCGCAAACCAATCAATAAACGCTTATTGCGATTTTTTTTTTACCAAAAATATGTAGAATACATATCGGCCTAAACTGAGGAAAAAAAAAAATGTTTTATACATTTTTTGGGGATATTTATTATAGCAAAAAGTAAAAAATAATGCGTTTTTTTCAAAATTGTCACTCTATTTTTGTTTATAGCGCAAAAAACAAAAACCGCAGTGGTGATCAAATACCACCAAAATAAAGCTCTATTTGTGGGGAAAAAAGGACGTCAATTTTGTTTGGGAACCACATCGCACGACCGCGCAATTGTCAGTTAAAAGCGACGCAGTGCCGAATCGCAAAAAGTGCTCTGGTCTTTGGCCAGCCAAATGGTCCGGGGCTGAAAGTGGTTAACTAAATGAATTTATGTAAATAAAAACAAAACAAAACAAATTTTTATTGTTCTGCACATGTCCCCTTTACACATAACACAGCAGCAGAGCTGAGGGTGCCAATCTTATAGAGCTCCCTCCCCTGTCACCATTTTTTGTCAGGAAAACTTGTCCGAAGTGATTCATGCTGATAGAGGAGGGAAAATATATATATACAAAAAATGTCTTTATTAATTGAGGCCAATATTTATTCTGGTACATATTTTCGGTTAAAAAAAAATACCAATAAATATATATTGATTGGCAAAAGTTATAGTGTTTACAAACTAAGGGATAGATTTATGGACTTTTTATGTTTTTTAATTGTTTTTACTAGTAATGGTGACACTTTTTGGGGACCAGTGACACCAATACATCAGTGCTAAAAAAAATTGCATATAGATATATGTGGTGGGCGGCCCGGAAGGAAAAACAAAAAGCAAGCCATGTTACCTGTCAAAGTCACGTGACCAGCTTCAACTCACTGCGGTGATAAGCAGAGAGAACCTCCTCAGACACAGCAGGCTCCATACCGTGGCCTACATTTTATGAATGGGCTGTGATAAGCAGAGAGAACTTCCTCGGACACTGCAGGCTCCATACCGTGGCCTACATTTTATGAATGGGCTGTGATAAGCAGAGAGAACTTCCTCAGACACTGCAGGCTCCATACCGTGGCTTACATTTTATGAATGGGCTGTGAAAACCAGAGAGAACCTCCTCGGACACTGCAGGCTCCATACCGTGGCCTACATTTTATGAATGGGCTGTGATAAGCAGAGAGAACCTCCTCGGACACTGCAGGCTCCATACCATGGCCTACATTTTATGAACGGACTGTGATAAGCAGAGAGAACCTCCTTGGACACAGAAGGCTGCATTCCAGGGCCTACATTTTAGTAATATAATTTGAAATTGTTCTGTTCTCTCCACATGATTTATTTTATGACTATTTATGTTACTATAATAAACTTTATATATTTTTTGATACATTATTGTTCGCAGTCATTGTTTAAAGTCCCATTCCCTAGGGGGATTGCTCTCTTTTGCTAACCAATTGGGATGTGGTGACTGCCAACATTTTTGCTCTCTGTGAATAGTGGGGTCTATTCTTCTACATTTTATGAATGGGCTGTGATAACCAGAGAGAACCTCCTCGGACACTGCAGGCTCCATACCGTGGCCTACATTTTATGAATGGGCTGTGATAAGCAGAGAAAACTTCTTCAGACACTGCAGGTTCCATACCGTGGCCTACATTTTATGAATGGACTGTGATAAGCAGAGAGAACCTCCTCGGACACTGCAGGCTCTATACCGTGGCCTACATTTTATGAATGGACTTGGATAAGTAGAGAGAACCTCCTCAGACACTGCAGGCTCCTTACCGTGGCCTACATTTTATGATTGGGCTGTAAAAAGCAGAGGGAACCTCCTCGGACACTGCAGGCTCCATACCGCGGCCTACATTTTATGAATGGGCTGTGATAAGCAGAGAGAACCTCCTCGGACACTGCAGGCTCCATACCGTGGCCTACATTTTATGAATGGGCTGTGATAAGCAGAGATTACCTCCTCGGACACAGCAGGCTCCATACCGTGGCCTACATTTTATGAATGGGCTGTGATAAGCAGAGAGAACCTCCTCGGACACTGCAGGCTCCATACCGTGGCCTACATTTTATGAATGGGCTGTGATAAGCAGAGAGAACCTCCTCTGACACTGCAGGCTCCATATCGTGGCCTACATTTTATGAATGGGCTGTGATAAGCAGAGATTACCTCCTCAGACACAGCAGGCTCCATACCGTGGCCTACATTTTATGAATGGGCTGTGATAAGCAGAGAGAACCTCCTCGGACACTGCAGGCTCCATACCGTGGCCTACATTTTATGAATGGGCTGTGATAAGCAGAGAGAACCTCCTCTGACACTGCAGGCTCTAAACTGTGGTCTACATTTTATGAACGGGCTGTGATAAGCAGAGAGAACCTCCTCAGACACAGCAGGCTCCATACCGTGGCCTACATTTTATGAATGGGCTGTGATAAGCAGAGAGAACCTCCTTGGACACTGCAGGCTCCATACCATGGCCTACATTTTATGAATGGGTTGTGATAAGCAGAGAGAACCTCCTTGAACACAGCAGGCTGCATACTGTGAGCCTACATTTTATGAATGGGCTGTGATAAGCAGAGAGAACCTCCTCTGACACAGCAGGCTGAATTCCAGGGCCTACATTTTATGTAATACAATTAGAAATTGTTCTGTTCTCTTCACATGATTTATTTTATGACTATTTATGTTACTATAATAAACTTAATATATTTTTTGATACATTATTGTTTGCAGTCATTGTTTAAAGTCCCATTCCCTAGGGGGATTGCTTTCTTTTGCTAACCAATTGGGATGTGGTGACTGCCAACATTTTTGCTCTCTGTGAATAGTGGGGTCTATTCTTCTACATTTTATGAATGGGATGTGATAAGCTGTGATAAGCAGAGAGAACCTCCTCGGACACAGCAGGCTCCATACCGTGGCCTACATTTTATGAATGGGCTGTGATAAGCAGAGAGAACCTCCTTGGACACTGCAAGCTCCATACCGTGGCCTACATTTTATGAATGGGCTGTGATAAGCAGAGATAACCTCCTCGGACACTGCAGGCTCCATACCGTGGCCTACATTTTATGAATGGGCTGTGATCAGCAGAGAGAACCTCCTCGGACACAGCATACGGTGGCCTACATTTTATGAATGGGCTGTGATAAGCAGAGAGTACCTCCTCAGACGCAGCAGGCTGCATACCGTGTGCCTACATTTTATGAATGGACTGTGATAAGCAGAGAGAACCTCCTCGGACACAGCAGGCTGCATTCCAGGGCCTACATTTTATGTAATACAATTAGAAATTGTTCTGTTCTCTCCACATGATTTATTTTATGACTATTTATGTTACTATAATAAACGTTATATATTTTTTGATACATTATTGTTCGCAGTCATTGTTTAAATTCCACTTCCCTAGGGGGATTGCTCTCTTTTAGCTAACCAATTAGGATCTGGTGACTGACAACATTTTAGCTCTCTGTGAATAGTGTGGTCTATTCTTGCACATTTTATGAATGGGCTGTGATAAGCATCGAGAACCTCCTTGGACAGTGCAGGCTCCATACCGTGGCCTACATTTTATGAATGGGCTGCGATAAGCAGAGAGAACCTCCTCGGACACAGTAGGCTCCATACCGTGTCCTACATTTTATGAATGGGCTGTGACAAGCAGAGATAACCTCCTCGGACACTGCAGGCTGCATACCGGGGCCTACATTTTATGAATGGGCTGTGATAAGTAGAGAGAACCTCCTCAGACGCAGCAGGCTGCATACCGTGTGCCTACATTTTATGAATGGACTGTGATAAGCAGAGATAACTTCCTCGGACACAGCAGGCTCCATACCGTGGCCTACATTTTATGAATGGGCTGTGATCAGCAGAGATAACCTCCTCGGACACTGCAGGCTCCATACCGCGGTCTACATTTTATGAATGGGCTGTTACAAGCAGGACTCTATGTGGGGTAACCCTGTGTAGTATAGCAGAAAGCTAAAACAGCTTTAAAATGAGACTGTTAGCACACATGTCTGGAAACAGATCTCACTGCTACCCTGTCACCGGGATTTGCAGTAATTATCAATCAGACGCGGTGGAGGCTGAAGCACATCTGGCTCTTCCCATCAGGCAGGAGAAGCACACAGTCATCGGGGTGTTTTTTTTTTTTTTTATGCGGTTGATGTCATTTTGATGTTTTCACAATCCCTCATCTCATCACCTAATTTATTACAGGAAATTGAAGGTTTCAGAGGTCCCCCTGGAATCAAGTCAATTATGACAAGTCTAATACACCTCCATAAATCTCTGTGCTCACAATGGGGACAGCATACAAATTAACATTGTCTATAAACTATCCAGGGATAAATAATAAGAATCCCCCTTCGACTATATACAAGGATGGCGCTAATTTCTGCCCTTCTGTCACTGCGGAGGGGATGGGGCTTTCATGAAGGTGTAGAATGTTCTGCCACATCCCGATACAAAGGGGGGTCCCTTTATCACAAATTCTCAGCATTCACATTCAACCAATAGAGAAAATAACTTTACAGGCTAAGAACCTTCAACCAGAAGATGAAATAATATGGGACAGAACTCTAAACTAAAGGGCACATTTATATATAATTATAATAATATAATATCATAATTATATAATATAATATATATAGAAAAAAAAATGCCCTACGCAACTGTTTTCAATTCTGCTGCCAGCAATGGTACAAAGCATTGAAAAGTTATTTACAAATTAAATAAATAGATTTTTGTTTTTCATTTTGCGCTTTTTCAATGTGTAAATATATGTTAATATATATATGCGAAAATATTTACTAACAAAGCAAACAAAAAAGGAAGTTTTAATTGTTTATCGTATATAAAATAGAGGTGAACAAAAAAAAAACAAAAAAAACCCCAGCAAAATAATAATTAAATGGAGGAGATTAGGGAGTTTTTTTTTATTATCAAATTGTATCTATTTTTTTAACATTTCCATTAAAATCCACATATCCAAACATTTAAATATGGAATTAGCGCAGATATTTTGTTCACCCCGTTTTTCACATTTAAATATGAAAACCTATACCTCCCCTGCCCCCGAACAAGACAAACAAAACAAAAAAGAGAAAAGAAAAAAGGGGGAAAGAAAAAAAAAGACAAAGCAAACAAAAAAATAAGTTTTAATTGTTTATCGTTTATAAAATAGACGTGAAAAAAATAAAAAGCAGGAAAATAATAATTAAATGGAGGAGAGTAGGGATTTTTTATTTTTTTATCAAATTTTATTCATTTTTTTTTCAAAAAAAATAAGTTTTAGTTATTTATCGTTTATAAATCAGACTTGAACAAAAAAAAAAAAGCAGGAAGTAGGGAGTTTTTTAAATCAAATTTTATAAATTTTTTTAACATTTCCATTAAAATCCACATTATATCACATATCCAAACCTTTAAATATAAAAAAAATCATTATCTGTATCCTATATCCCCCCTCCCCCAAACAAGACAAAAAAAAAAGAGAAAAAAAAAGGGGGAAAGAAAAAAAAAACACAGCAAACAAAAAAAATAAGTTTTAGCTATTTATCGCTTATAAAAGAGACTTGAACAAAAAAAAAAAAAAAAAGCAGGAAAATAATAATTAAATGGAGGAGAGTAGGGAGTTTTTTTTTTTTAAATCAAATTTTATAATTTTTTTTTTAACATTTCCATTCAAATCCACATTATATCACATATCCAAACCTTTAAATAAAAAAAAAAATCTTTATCTGTATCCTATACCCCCCTCCCCCAAACAAGACAAAAAAAAAAAAAAAAAAGGGGGAAATAAAAAAAATAAAAAAAATATCTCCCTCTCCCCCCTCCCTTCTCCATTACACCCTCAGGTGTGTCTTACCCCCCACATTTATCTAAAGGAAAGAAAAAAACAATCCCCTTAAGAGGCTCGTGCGTGATTCCACACCGTTCATTCAATAAAATAAAAAAAAATTAAAAACCCACACAACAAATATGGACAAACACATAAGGAAAAAAACAAAAAACAAAAAAACATAAACTTGGTGTGCGAGGCTTCTAAGAGCCATATTACCCCTATATAACCTACCCCCCCATCTTTCCACCACCCATCTTCCTTTCCCTATTTCAAATTCCTTCTTAAAAATATCAAACAGGAGAAGAAAAAGTAAAACCCAAGTGCTTCCTTTTTCACCTCCCATATCACCTATGGAGATGGGATGGGCTATGAGGGGAGGTGAGAACATTAAAGAAAAAAAAAAGGAGTTAAAGCCTCCCCCCTTTTTATCCCCCCCCCCCCCCCCACAGGAGTAGGGAGTTAATTAAGTTAATTAAGACTGATTAGAGTAAATTAAGGGTTAATAAGAGGAACATTTGTTCATCCCTTTGATCTGCAGACAAAGAAACAGAAAGATATAAAAAGAAACAATGTTTCTTTTTTTGTGTGTGTTTGAGTGGCTGAGCAATGTTGTTAATAAACATTGCCGGCTGCTGTTTTTTTTTTCACAGCTCCAATTACCGGACTTCTTTAACACTTTAGCTGTCAACAGGGGAGACCCACCGACAGCTCAAAGAACCGAGTCTGAGAGTATCGGTTTCAGGTATCGTGCATTTACATGAGTACCGATATACTCGGTATCGGCACCGATACTAGTATTGGTGCAACCCTAATTCATACCTCTTTAAATTTTCCACATTTTGTCATGTTACTACCAAAATGTAAATGTATTTTATTGGGATTTTATGTGATAGATCAACACAAAGTAACATAATTGTGAAGTGGAAGGAAAATGATAAGATGGTTTTCAAATTTTTTACAAATAAATATGTGAAAAGTGTGGCGTAAGTGTTCTTGCATAGCAAGATCACTTAGTGTTATCTCACATATATATTATTATTATTATTATTATTATTCTTATTATAGCCAAATTTTGCACGCTAACTCCTCCCACAGTTTTTATGCTACATATACCGAATATATACCAAAACGTGCGGATTGTTCCCGAATGGTGTGCTATTACTTTGTGGAACGTTTTTCCGAATGGTTCACGAAATATCGTCATTTTTGCGGCGAAATTTGTCCCATAGGAATGAATGGAGAAATGTTCAAAACTAGTGGGAGGTGACAAAAGCTCTGAGGGGAATTATAGCTCCTCCCACATAGCTCTGAGGGCAATTATAGGTAGTCTTCGTCGTTTCGCCGAATGGTTTACGAAATATCGTCATTTTTGCGGCGAAATTTGTCCCATAGGAATGAATGGAGAAATGATCAAAACTAGAGTGGGAGGTGACAAAAGCTCAGAGGGGAATTATAGGTAGTCCCACACAGCTGAGGGGAATTATAGGTAGTCCCACACAGCTCTGAGGGGAATTATAGGTAGTCCCACACAGCTCTGAGGGGGATTATAGGTAGTCCCACACAGCTCTGAGGGGGATTATAGGTAGTCCCACACAGCTCTGAGGGGGATTATAGGTAGTCCCACACAGCTGACTGGGATTATAGGTAGTCCCACACAGCTCTGAGGGGGATTATAGGTAGTCCCACACAGCTCTGAGGGGGATTATAGGTAGTCCCACACAGCTCTGAGGGGATTATAGGTAGTCCCACACAGCTCTGAGGGGGATTATAGGTAGTCCCACACAGCTCTGAGGGGATTATAGGTAGTCCCACACAGCTCTGAGGGCGATTATAGGTAGTCCCACACAGCTCTGAGGGCGATTATAGGTAGTCCCACACAGCTCTGAGGGGGATTATAGTTAGTCCCACACAGATCTGAGGGGAATTATGAAATTTGAAAAAAAAAAAATTAAAAAAAAATAATAATAAATAAAAAAAAAAAAAATAAAATAATTTTAGAAAAAAAAAAAATGAAAATTAGGAAATTTGAAAAAAAAAAACATTTTTAGAAAAAAAAAAAATGAAAAAAAAAATTTTAAAAAAAAAAAATAATAAAAAAAAAAAATTTTTAAAAAAAAAAAAATTATTTTATTTTAAAAAAAAAATAAAAAAAAAAAAAAATTATTTTTGAAAAAAAAAATTATTTTTGAAAAAAAAAAAATTATTTTTGAAAAAAAAAAATATTTTTGAAAAAAAAAAAAAAAAAAAAAATTATTTTTGAAAAAAAAATATCATTTAAAAAAAAATAAAAAAAAAAAAAAAAAAAAAAATTTTAAAAAAAAAATCAATCATTTTAGAAAAAAAATGAAAATTAGGAAATTTGAAAAAAAAAATGTGAAAATTTTTTGAAAAAAAAAAAAATTTTGAAAAATTTATTTTTAGAAAAAATTTAATAAAAATCTAAAAAATCATTTAAAAAAAATCATTAAAAAAAAAAAAAAAAAAAAATTATTTTTGAAAAAAATAAATAAATGTTTAGTTACTCAAGCCACTCCACCCAGTTTCTCCGCCCACTCCAGTAGGTGGAGGCAAGAACACGTCACACAATTTCCCCAGAAATTGTATCTTTTCTAGTTAAGTGTTCTTGCATAGCAAGATCACTTATTGTTATCTCACATATATTATTATTATTATTATTATTATTCTTATTATAGCCAAATTTTGCACGCTAACTCCTCCCACAGTTTTTATGCTACATATACCGAATATATACCAAAACGTGCGGATTGTTCCCGAATGGTGTGCTATTACTTTGTGGAACGTTTTTCCGAATGGTTCACGAAATATCGTCATTTTTGCGGCGAAATTTGTCCCATAGGAATGAATGGAGAAATGTTCAAAACTAGTGGGAGGTGACAAAAGCTCTGAGGGGAATTATAGCTCCTCCCACATAGCTCTGAGGGCAATTATAGGTAGTCTTCGTCGTTTCGCCGAATGGTTTACGAAATATCGTCATTTTTGCGGCGAAATTTGTCCCATAGGAATGAATGGAGAAATGATCAAAACTAGAGTGGGAGGTGACAAAAGCTCAGAGGGGAATTATAGGTAGTCCCACACAGCTGAGGGGAATTATAGGTAGTCCCACACAGCTCTGAGGGGAATTATAGGTAGTCCCACACAGCTCTGAGGGGAATTATAGGTATTCCCACACAGCTCTGAGGGGAATTATAGGTAGTCCCACACAGCTCTGAGGGGGATTATAGGTAGTCCCACACAGCTCTGAGGGGATTATAGGTAGTCCCACACAGCTCTGAGGGGGATTATAGGTAGTCCCACACAGCTCTGAGGGGGATTATAGGTAGTCCCACACAGCTCTGGGGGATTATAGGTAGTCCCACACAGCTCTGAGGGGGATTATAGGTAGTCCCACACAGCTGAGGGGATTATAGGTAGTCCCACACAGCTCTGAGGGGATTATAGGTAGTCCCACACAGCTCTGAGGGGGATTATAGGTAGTCCCACACAGCTCTGAGGGGGATTATAGGTAGTCCCACACAGCTCTGAGGGGGATTATAGGTAGTCCCACACATCTGAGGTGGATTATAGGTAGTCCCACACAGCTCTGAGGGCGATTATAGGTAGTCCCACACAGCTCTGAGGGCGATTATAGGTAGTCCCACACAGCTCTGAGGGGGATTATAGTTAGTCCCACACAGCTCTGAGGGGAATTATGAAATTTGAAAAAAAAAAAAAAAATAATTAAAAAAAAAAATAATAATAATAAAAAAAATAAAAATAAAATAATTTTAGAAAAAAAAAATGAAAATTAGGAAATTTGAAAAAAAAAAACATTTTTAGAAAAAAAAAATCATTTAAAAAAAAATAATAATAATTAAAAAAAAAATAATTTTTAAAAAAAAAAAAAAAAAAAAAAAATTTTTGAAAAAAAAAAAAATTTTTGAAAAAAAAAAAAAAAAATTTTTGAAAAAAAAAAAAATTTTTGAAAAAAAAAAATAATTTTTGAAAAAAAAAAAAATAATTAAAAAAAAAATAATAATAATAAAAAAAAAAAAAAAATAAAATAATTTTAGAAAAAAAAAAATGAAAATTAGGAAATTTGAAAAAAAAAAACATTTTTAAAAAAAAAAATCATAAAAAAAAAAAAAATAATAATGAAAAAAAAAATTTTTGAAAAAAAAAAATTATTTTTGAAAAAAAAATTATTTTTGAAAAAAAAAAATTTTTGAAAAAAAAAATTTTTGAAAAAAAAAATTTTTTGAAAAAAAAAAATTTTTTTGAAAAAAAAAAAAATTTTTGAAAAAAAAAAAAATTTTTGAAAAAAAAAAAAAAAAAAAAAATTTTTGAAAAAAAAAAAATTATTTTTGAAAAAAAAAAAAAATTATTTTAAAAAAAAAAAAAATTATTTTAAAAAAAAAAAAAATCATTTTGAAAAAAAAATGAAAATTACGAAATTTGAAAAAAAAAATGTGAAATTTTTTTTGAAAAAAAATAATTTTGAAAAATTTATTTTTAGAAAAAATTGAATAAAAATCTAAAAAATCATTTAAAAAAAAAAATAAAAAAAATGTCAAAAAAAAAAAAATAATTTTAAAAAAAAAAATAAATGTTTAGTTAAAAAAGCCACTCCACCCAGTTTCTCCGCCCACTCCAGTAGGTGGAGGCAAAAACATTTAAAAAATAAAACATTAAAAAAAAATAATCATTTTTGAAAAAAAATAAATAAAAAGTTTAGTTACTCAAGCCACTCCACCCAGTTACTCCGCCCACTCCAGTAGGTGGAGGCAAGAACACGTCACACAATTTCCCCAGAAATTGTAGATTTTCTAGTTATTATTATTCTTATTATAGCCAAATTTACCACCCTAACTCCTCCCACAGTTTTTACGCTACATATACCGAATATATACCAAAACGTGCGGATTGTTCCCGAATGGTGTGCTATTACTTTGTGGAACGTTTCGCCAAATGGTTCACGAAATATCGTCATTTTTGCGGCGAAATTTGTCCCATAGGAATGAATGGAGAAATGTTCAAAACTAGAGTGGGAGGTGACAAAAGCTCTGAGGGGAATTATAGATCCTCCCACACAGCTCTGAGGGGATTATAGGTAGTCCCACACAGCTCTGAGGGGGGATTTTAGGTAGTCCCACACAGCTCTGAGGGGGAATTATAGGTAGTCCCACACAGCTCTGAGGGGAATTATAGGTAGTCCCACACAGCTCTGAGGGGAATTATAGGTAGTCCCACACAGCTCTGAGGGGAAATTATAGGTAGTCCCACACAGCTGAGGGGAATTATAGGTAGTCCCACACAGCTCTGAGGGGGATTATAGGTAGTCCCACACAGCTCTGAGGGGGATTATAGGTAGTCCCACACAGCTCTGAGGGTAATTGTAGATAGTCCCACACAGCTCTGAGAATTATAGGTAGTCCCACACAGCTCTGAGGGGAATTATAGGTAGTCCCACACAGCTCTGAGGGGGGATTATAGGTAGTCCCACACATCTGAGGGGGATTATAGGTAGTCCCACACAGCTCTGAGGGGGATTATAGGTAGTCCCACGCAGCTGAGGGGGATTATAGGTAGTCCCACACAGCTCTGAGGGGAATTATAGGTAGTCCCACACATCTCTGAGGGGGATTATAGGTAGTCCCACACATCTCTGAGGGGAATTATAGGTAGTCCCACACATCTCTGAGGGGATTATAGGTAGTCCCACACATCTCTGAGGGGGATTATAGGTAGTCCCACACAGCTCTGAGGGGGGATTATAGGTAGTCCCACACAGCTCTGAGGGGGATTATAGGTAGTCCCACACAGCTCTGAGGGGAATTATAGGTAGTCCCACACAGCTCTGAGGGGAATTATAGGTAGTCCCACACAGCTCTGAGGGGAATTATAGCTAGTCCAACACAGCTCTGAGGGGAATTATAGGTAGTCCCACACAGCTCTGAGGGGAATTATAGGTAGTCCCACACAGCTCTGAGGGGATTATAGGTAGTCCCCACACAGCTCTGAGGGGGATTATAGGTAGTCCCACACAGCTCTGAGGGAATTATAGGTAGTCCAACACAGCTCTGAGGGGGATTATAGGTAGTCCTACACAACTCTGAGGGGGATTATAACTAGTCCCACACAGCTCTGAGGGGAATTATGAAATTATGAAAAAAAAAAAAAAAAAATAATAAAAATAAAAAAAAAATAATTTTTGGAAAAAAAATGAAAATTAGGAAATAAAAAAAAAAAAAAAATTTTTTGAAAAAAAAAAAAATTTTAGAAAAAAAATATTTTAAAAAAAAAAATATTTTAAAAAAAAAATAATTAAAAAAAAATAATAAAAAAAAATTTTTAAAAAAAAAAATTTTAAAAAAAAAAAAAAATAAAAAAAAAAAAAAATAATTTTAAAAAAAAAAACATTATTTTGAAAAAAAAAAAAAAAATTTATAAAAAAAAAAAAAAAATTTTAAAAAAAAAAAAATATTTTTAAAAAATTTTTTTTTAAAAAAAAAAAATAATATTAAAAAAAAAAAAAATTTCAAAAAAAAAAATATTTTTTAAAAAAAAAAAAAAAAATCAATCATTTTTAGAAAAAAAAATGAAAATTAGGAAATTTGAAAAAAAATATCTTTTTTGAAAAAAAAAATCTTTTTTGAAAAAAAAAAAAAAAAATTTTTTGAAAAATATTTTTTTTTTTAGAAATAATTAAATTAAAAAAAAAAAAAAACATTAAAAAAAATCATTAAAAAAAAAATAAATAATCATTTTTGAAAAAAAAAAATAAAAAAGTTTAGTTACTCAAGCCACTCCACCCAGTTACTCCGCCCACTCCAGTAGGTGGAGGCAAGAACACGTCACACAATTTCCCAAGAAATTGTATCTTTTCTAGTTATTATTATTATTATTATTATTCTTATAGCCAAATTTTGCACGCTAACTCCTCCCACAGTTTTTATGCTACATATACCGAATATATACCAAAACGTGCGGATTGTTCCCGAATGGTGTGCTATTACTTTGTGGAACGTTTTTCCGAATGGTTCACGAAATATCGTCATTTTTGCGGCGAAATTTGTCCCATAGGAATGAATGGAGAAATGTTCAAAACTAGTGGGAGGTGACAAAAGCTCTGAGGGGAACTATAGCTCCTCCCACATAGCTCTGAGGGCAATTATAGGTAGTCTTCGTCGTTTCGCCGAATGGTTTACGAAATATCGTCATTTTTGCGGCGAAATTTGTCCCATAGGAATGAATGGAGAAATGATCAAAACTAGAGTGGGAGGTGACAAAAGCTCAGAGGGGAATTATAGGTAGTCCCACACAGCTCTGAGGGGAATTATAGGTAGTCCCACACAGCTGAGGGGAATTATAGGTAGTCCCACACAGCTCTGAGAGGGGATTATAGGTAGTCCCACACAGCTCTGAGGGGAATTATAGGTAGTCCCACACACAGCTCTGAGGGGGATTATAGGTAGTCCCACACAGCTCTGACTGGGATTATAGGTAGTCCCACACAGCTCTGAGGGGGATTGTAGGTAGTCCCACACAGCTCTGAGGGGGGATTATAGGTAGTCCCACACATCTGAGGGGGATTATAGGTAGTCCCACACAGCTCTGAGGGGATTATAGGTAGTCCCACACAGCTCTGAGGGCGATTATAGGTAGTCCCACACAGCTCTGAGGGGGATTATAGGTAGTCCCACACAGCTCTGAGGGGGATTATAGTTAGTCCCACACAGCTCTGAGGGGAATTATGAAATGAAAAAAAAAAAAAATAATTAAAAAAAAATAATAATAATAAAAAAAATAAAAATAAAATAATTTTAGAAAAAAAAATGAAAATTAGGAAATTGAAAAAAAAAATTCTTTTAATAATTTTAGAAAAAAAATATATAATTAAAAAAAAAATAATAATAATTTAAAAAAAAAAAATCATTAAAAAAAAAAAAATAATTTTTGAAAAAAAAAAATATTTTAAAAAAAAAAAAAAAAAATCAATTAAAAAAAAAAATAGAAAAAAAATAAAAAAAAAAAATATTAAAAAAAAAAAAAATTTTTGAAAAAAAAAATATTTTTAAAAAAAAAAAAAAAAATAATTTTAAAAAAAAAAAATTAAAAATATTTTTGAAAAAAAAAATATTTTTGAAAAAAAAAAAAAAAAAAAAATTTTTATTTTTTAAAAAAAAAATCAATCATTTTAGAAAAAAAATGAAAATTAGGAAATTTGAAAAAAAAAATGTGAAAAAAAATTTTTTTTTGAAAAAAAAAAAATAATTTTGAAAAATATTTATTTTTAGAAATAATTGAATAAAAATCTAAAAAAAACATTAAAAAAAAAAATAAAAAAATCATTAAAAAAAATAAAAAATATTTTTGAAAAAAATAAATAAATGTTTAGTTACTCAAGCCACTCCACCCAGTTTCTCCGCCCACTCCAGTAGGTGGAGGCAAGAACACGTCACACAATTTCCCAAGAAATTGTATTTTTTCTAGTTATTATTATTATTCTTATAGCCAAATTTTGCACGCTAACTCCTCCCACAGTTTTTATGCTACATATACCGAATATATACCAAAACGTGCGGATTGTTCCCGAATGGTGTGCTATTACTTTGTGGAACGTTTTTCCGAATGGTTCACGAAATATCGTCATTTTTGCGGCGAAATTTGTCCCATAGGAATGAATGGAGAAATGTTCAAAACTAGTGGGAGGTGACAAAAGCTCTGAGGGGAACTATAGCTCCTCCCACATAGCTCTGAGGGCAATTATAGGTAGTCTCCGTCGTTTCGCCGAATGGTTTACGAAATATCGTCATTTTTGCGGCGAAATTTGTCCCATAGGAATGAATGGAGAAATGATCAAAACTAGAGTGGGAGGTGACAAAAGCTCAGAGGGGAATTATAGGTAGTCCCACACAGCTCTGAGGGGAATTTATAGGTAGTCCCACACAGCTCTGAGGGTTTTATAGGTAGTCCCACACAGCTCTGAGGGGGATTATAGGTAGTCCCACACAGCTCTGAGGGGGATTATAGGTAGTCCCACACAGCTCTGAGGGGGATTATAGGTAGTCCCACACAGCTCTGACTGGGATTATAGGTAGTCCCACACAGCTCTGAGGGGGATTATAGGTAGTCCCACACAGCTCTGAGGGGGATTATAGGTAGTCCCACACAGCTCTGAGGTGGATTATAGGTAGTCCCACACAGCTCTGAGGGGATTATAGGTAGTCCCACACAGCTCTGAGGGGATTATAGGTAGTCCCACACAGCTCTGAGGGGATTATAGGTAGTCCCACACAGCTCTGAGGGGGATTATAGGTAGTCCCACACAGCTCTGAGGGGAATTATGAAATTTGAAAAAAAAAAATAAGAAAAAAAAAATAAAAATAATAATAAAAAAAATAAAAAAAAAATAATTTTAAAAAAAAAATGAAAATTAGGAAATTTAAAAAAAAAAAAAAATTCTTTTTTGAAAAATAATTTTAAAAAAAAAATTTAAAAAAAAAAAAAATAAAAAAAAAATAAAAATTAAAAAAAATCATTTTTTAAAAAAAAAAAATTTTTTTTAATTTTTGAAAAAAATATTTTTTAAAAAAAAAAAAAAAAAAAATTTTAAAAAATTTTAAAAAAAAAAATTTTTAAAAAAAAATTTTCATTTAAAAAAAAATTTTTAATAAAAATTAAAAAAAAAAATTTTTGAAAAAAAAAATATTTTTTGAAAAAAAAAAAATTTTTTGAAAAAAAAAAAAATATTTTTGAAAAAAAAAAAATTTTTGAAAAAAAAAATTATTTTTGAAAAAAAAATTTTTTTTTTATTAAAAAATCAATCATTTTAGAAAAAAAAATGAAAATTAGGAAATTTTGAAAAAAAAAAAAAAAAATTTTTGAAAAATATTTTGAAAAAAAAAATAATTTTGAAAAAAATTTATTTTTAGAAAAAATTGAATAAAAATCTAAAAAAAAATCATTTAAAAAAAATCATTAAAAAAAATCAAAAAAAAAAAAAAAAATATTTTTGAAAAAAATAAATAAATGTTTAGTTACTCAAGCCACTCCACCCACTCCAGTAGGTGGAGGCAAGAACACGTCACACAATTTCCCCAGAAATTGTATTTTTTCTAGTTATTATTATTATTCTTATTATAGCCAAATTTTGCACGCTAACTCCTCCCACAGTTTTTATGCTACATATACCGAATATATACCAAAACGTGCGGATTGTTCCCGAATGGTGTGCTATTACTTTGTGGAACGTTTTTCCGAATGGTTCACGAAATATCGTCATTTTTGCGGCGAAATTTGTCCCATAGGAATGAATGGAGAAATGTTCAAAACTAGAGTGGGAGGTGACAAAAGCTCTGAGGGGAATTATAGCGCCTCCCACACAGCTCTGAGGGGATTATAGGTAGTCCCACACAGCCCTGAGGGGATTATAGGTAGTCCCACACAGCTCTGAGGGGATTATAGGTGGTCCCACACAGCTCTGAGGGGATTATAGGTAGTCCCACACAGCTCTGAGGGGGATTATAGGTAGTCCCACACAGCTCTGAGGGGGATTATAGGTAGTCCCACACATCTCTGAGGGGATTATAGGTAGTCCCACACAGCTCTGAGGGGAATTATAGGTAGTCCCCACACAGCTCTGAGGGGAATTATAGGTAGTCCCACACAGCTCTGAGGGGGATTATAGGTAGTCCCACACAGCTCTGAGGGGGATTATAGGTAGTCCCACACAGCTCTGAGGGAATTATAGGTAGTCCCACACAGCTCTGAGGGGTATTATAGGTAGTCCAACACAGCTCTGAGGGGGGATTATAGGTAGTCCCACACAGTTCTGAGGAGAATTATAGGTAGTCCCACACAGCTCTGAGGGGGAATTATAGGTAGTCCACACAGCTCTGAGGGGGATTATAGGTAGTCCCACACAGTTCTGAGGGGGATTATAGGTAGTCCCACACAGCTCTGAGGGGGATTATAGGTAGTCCCACACAGCGCTGAGGGGAATTATGAAATTATGAAATTTGAAAAAAAAAATAATAAAAAAAAAATAATAATAAAAAAAAAAATAATTTTAGAAAAAAAAAAAAATGAAAATGAGGAAATTTGAAAAAAAAAAATATTTTTTGAAAAAAAAAATTTTAGAAAAAAAAAATAATTTAAAAAAAAAAAAATAATAAAAAAAAAAAATCATTAAAAAATAATAATTTGTGAAAAAAAAATTTTTTTTATAAAAACAAAAAAAATCAATCATTTTAGAAAAAAAATTAAAATTAGGAAATTTGAAAAAAAAATTTTTGGAAATTTTTTTTTTTAGAAAAAAATAAAAATAAAAATCTAAAAAATCATTAAAAATAAACAAAAATCATTAAAAAAAAATAAAATTTTTTAAAAAAAAAATAAAAAAAAAAATAAAAAAAAAAAGTTTAGTTACTCAAGCCACTCCACCCAGTTACTCCGCCCACTCCAGTAGGTGGAGGCAAGAACACGTCACACAATTTCCCCAGAAATTGTAGATTTTCTAGTTATTATTATTATTAAGTGTTCTTGCATAGCAAGATCACTTATTGTTATCTCACATATATATTATTATTATTATTATTATTATTATTATTATAGCCAAATTTTGCACGCTAACTCCTCCCACAGTTTTTATGCTACATATACCGAATATATACCAAAACGTGCGGATTGTTCCCGAATGGTGTGCTATTACTTTGTGGAATGTTTTTCCGAATGGTTCACGATGGTTCACGAAATATCGTCATTTTTGCGGCGAAATTTGTCCCATAGGAATGAATGGAGAAATGTTCAAAACTAGTGGGAGGTGACAAAAGCTCTGAGGGGAATTATAGCTCCTCCCACATAGCTCTGAGGGCAATTATAGGTAGTCTTCGTCGTTTCGCCGAATGGTTTACGAAATATCGTCATTTTCGCGGCGAAATTTGTCCCATAGGAATGAATGGAGAAATGATCAAAACTAGAGTGGGAGGTGACAAAAGCTCAGAGGGGAATTATAGGTAGTCCCACACAGCTGAGGGGAATTATAGGTAGTCCCACACAGCTCTGAGGGGAATTATAGGTAGTCCCACACAGCTCTGAGGGGAATTATAGGTAGTCCCACACAGCTCTGAGGGGGATTGTAGGTAGTCCCACACAGCTCTGAGGGGGATTATAGGTAGTCCCACACATCTGAGGTGGATTATAGGTAGTCCCACACAGCTCTGAGGGCGATTATAGGTAGTCCCACACAGCTCTGAGGGCGATTATAGGTAGTCCCACACAGCTCTGAGGGCGATTATAGTTAGTCCCACACAGCTCTGAGGGGAATTATGAAATTTGAAAAAAAAAATAATTAAAAAAAAATAATAATAAAATAAAAAAATAAAAATAAAATAATTTTAGAAAAAAAAATGAAAATTAGGAAATTTGAAAAAAAAAACATTTTTAGAAAAAAAAAAAAATAATTTTTGAAAAAAAAAAAAAAAAAAAAAAAAAAAATAATAATAAAATAAAAAAAATAAAAATAAAATAATTTTAGAAAAAAAATGAAAATTAGGAAATTTGAAAAAAAAAAACATTTTTAGAAAAAAACTCATTTAAAAAAAAAAATAATAATAAAAAAAAAATTATTTTTGAAAAAAAAAAATTTTTGAAAAAAAAAAAAATTATTTTTGAAAAAAAAAAAATATTTTTGAAAAAAAAAAATTAAAAAAAAAAAAAATTTTTGAAAAAAAAAAAAATTTTAGAAAAAAAATCAATCATTTTAGAAAAAAAATGAAAATTACGAAATTTGAAAAAAAAAAGTGAAAAATTTTTTGAAAAAAAAAATAATTTTGAAAAATGTATTTTTAGAAAAAATTGAATAAAAATCTAAAAAATCATTTAAAAAAAATCATTAAAAAAAAAAAAATTATTTTTGAAAAAAATAAATAAATGTTTAGTTACTCAAGCCACTCCACCCAGTTTCTCCGCCCACTCCAGTAGGTGGAGGCAAGAACACGTCACACAATTTCCCCAGAAATTGTATTTTTTCTAGTTATTATTATTCTTATTATAGCCAAATTTTGCACGCTAACTCCTCCCACAGTTTTTATGCTACATATACCGAATATATACCAAAACGTGCGGATTGTTCCCGAATGGTGTGCTATTACTTTGTGGAACGTTTTTCCGAATGGTTCACGAAATATCGTCATTTTTGCGGCGAAATTTGTCCCATAGGAATGAATAGAGAAATGTTCAAAACTAGAGTGGGAGGTGACAAAAGCTCTGAGGGGAATTATAGCTCCTCCCACACAGCTCTGAGGGGATTATAGGTAGTCCCACACAGCTCTGAGGGGATTATATTTAGTCCCACACAGCTCTGAGGGGGGTTATAGGTAGTCCCACACAGCTCTGAGGAGAATTATAGGTAGTCCCACACAGCTCTGAGGGGAATTATAGGTAGTCCAACACAGCTCTGAGGGGAATTATAACTAGTCCCACACAGCTCTGAAGGGAATTATGAAATTTGAAAAGAAAAAATTAAAAAAAAATAATAATATAAAAAAAAAAAATAATAATTTTAGAAAAAAAAATGAAAATTAGGAAATGTAAAAAAAAAATTATTTTTTGAAAAAAAAAATTATTTTAGAAAAAAAATATCATTAAAAAAAAAAAAAATAATAATTAAAAAAAATCATTAAAAAAAAAATAATAAAAAAATAAAAAATAAAATAATTTTAGAAAAAAAAATGAAAATTAGGAAATTTGAAAAAAAAAATTTTTTTTGAAAAAAATATATTTTTGGGAAAAAAATATTTTTTGAAAAAAATATCATTTTTAAAAAAAAAAATAATAATAACTCAAAAAAAAAAATTTTTGAAAATATTTTTTTTAAATAATTAAATAAAAATCAAAAAAAATCATTTTAAAAAAAAATCATTAAAAAAATAATAATTTTGGAAAAAAATAAATACGTTTAGTTACTCAAGCCACTTCACCCAGTTACTCCGCCCACTCCAGTAGGTGGAGGCAAGAACACGTCACACAATTTCCCCAGAAATTGTATCTTTTCTAGTTAGTAAATAGAGTCCATTTGTGTGTAATTTAATCTCAGAATAAATACAGCTGTTCTGTGAAGCTCTCGGAGGTTTGTTAGAGAACCTTTGTGAACAAACAGCATCATGAAAGCGATTGTTCACTAAGGAAATTCAGAAAACCTAAAATTCAGATTTTTGAATTTCCGAATTTCGAATTTTTAAATTTCAGAATTTTCACATTTCAGAATTTTCACATTTCTGAATTTTCACATTTCCGAATTTTCAAATTTCAGAATTTTCAAATTTCCGAATTTTCAAATTTCAGAATTTTCAAATTTCAGAATTTTCAAATTTCAGAATTTTCACATTTGCGAATTTGCGAATTTCCGAATCTCCAAATTTTGAAATTTTCTAATTTCCAAATTTTCTAATTTCCAAATTTCCAAATTTTCAAATTTTCAAATTTCCGATTTTCCGAATTTTCAAATTTCCAAATTTTCAAGTTTCCGAATTTCCCAATTTTCAAATTTCCTCATTTCGAATTTTCAAATCTCCTAATTTTTAAATTTCTGAATTTCCGAATTTTCAAATTTCCCAACTTCCGAATTTCCCAACTTCCGAATTACCCAACTTCCAAATCTCCCAATTTTTGAAATTTTCCAATTTCCGAATTTGCCGAAATTCCAAATTTCCGAAATTTCGGAAATGTAAAAATATGGAAATTCGTAAATTTCGGAATTACCGAATTTGTCAAAATTCGTTAAAAAACAAATTCGGAACTAAACGAATTGCAGAGCTGCACCACATTTTGAACTCTCCAGTTTTAGTAAATCAAACCCCACAGTGCTCTGGAGAGAAGCAAGCAATCTCTATAGAAATCTGAGCTTTGTTCAGATTTCATGTCTGAGGTTTGCAACCACTTTACAGTAACACTGAACCTACTCTCAGTCATTTTCCAAAACCTATAAACCTATAAATAATGAAAACATCACTATAAATACCATTCCTGAAGCAGATCCGGTCCGGTCTCCAGCGGCAGATGCTGTATAGAGAGAAAAAGCCGACAACAGCTGTCTGGGACGTGACGTCACCCATAGAGTTACTATGTTGCTTCCATTATCGGCTGCATCTCCTACACACTGAAGCCGCCACTGACAGCTCAGCCTGGGACCGGACCAGGGCAGCTGCAGTATACGTAAGTATAGCGATTTTTTTTTCTTTACAGGGCTAGATAGCTTAGGCATAGAATGTGGCTGAGAGTATGTTTACCACTTCAGCCCCTGAATAATTTACCCCCTTAATGACCAGGCCATTTTTTTGCGATTCGCCACTGCGTCGCTTTAACTGACAATTGCGCGGTCGTGTGATGTTGTACCCAAACAAAATTGATGTTCTTGTTTCCTCACAAATAGAGCTTTCTTTTGTCGGTATTTGATCACCTCTGCGTTTTTAAATTTTTTGCGCTATAAACAAAAAAAAGCGACAATTTTGAAAAAAAAAGCATTATTTTTTACTTTTTGCTATAATAAATATCCCCCAAAAAATATAAAAAAAAAATTAAATTTCTTCATTTTTATTTCATTAGTTTATTGTTTTTCTGTTTTTTTTTCGGGTCATTCGTTATGATCGCAATTCGTAAATTCATAAATTAAAAAATTCATAAATTAAAAAATTCATAAATTAAAAAAATTCGTAAATTCGTAAATTTCAAAAATTCGTAAATTCGAGAAATCAAAAATGAGAAAGAAAATTGGAAAATTCTAAATAATAACTAACTAATAATAAGTAACTATTAAATTATAAGTATTGGGATTTCCTTTCAAATTTGGCTGTTAGTGAACATAACGAATACGAATTTATCGGAAGTGACGAATTCCCCCCTTCCCTTCGTTAGCAGACGGAAGGACTTGGGGAAGGGGGGAGGAGTCCGGTGACGTTGATGTCTGTGACGTCACCGGATCTCCGACGGAACTCCCTGAAGACCCGGAAGCCGGCGGAGGGGTGAGTACCGATCAAAAGAATTTTGATCGATCAAAAAAAATGTATGATTAATCGATGAATTAATCTTTAATTTCCACAGCCCTAATTTAAAAATTTACAAATGCAGCAATTTAGAATTTGGATGAAAGGTTTAGCACCGGGAAATACTTTTTGATAGATAAAAAGTGCATTTTATACACAACTATATTGATCAGACAAAAATTAGGGACCAATGAGGAGGAAAGAGGGACATTGCTCCAAATCAGGGACAGTCCCTCGAAATCAGGGACAGTTGGGAGGTGTGGGAATATACCATGATTGCAGCGTTGACGTTTGCCGATTGATTTGACTTGCTGTCTGAATGTGTTCTCGTTGCCCCATCTCAGTGTTGTCTTCTCTCTCAGGCTCCATTCACACTAGCGCGTTTTTTGATGCATTTAGCATTTTGCAGAAATGCAGGGACAATTTTTTAACATGGGTTCCTATGGAACATGTTCACATCAATGCATTTTTGTGCCTCTGCGTTTTTGGAAAGGGTCGGGGACTTTTTTTCATGCAAAATGCAGCATTTTGCATGTAATAGAAGTCAATGGACCCGCATCCAAAACGCAAGTGCCGCGGTTTTACCGCGTTTTTACCGCGATTTTGCCGCGATTTGCGTTTTTTTTTAACACTGTAAGGCCCCTTTCACACTGGGGCGGTGAGCCGCGGTGACGGTAAAGCAGCGCTATATTTAGCGCTGCTTTACCGTCGTTTTTACCGCGGTTTTCGGACGCTCACGGTGCGGTTTTACCCCCCGCGAGCGGCCGAAAAAGGGTTAAACACCCCCCGCAGAGCGCCGCCGTAGCGGCGCTTTGCGGCGGTATTGCCGCGGTTTTACCGCGGTCTCCCATTCTTTTCAATGGGAAGGAGCGGTATAGGAGCGGTGAACACACCGCTCCTATCCCGCTCCAAAGATGCTGCTAGCAGGACTTTTTTTGTCATCCTGCTAGCGCACCGCTCCAGTGTGAAAGCCCGCCGGCTTTCACACTGGAGTTAAAGGGGCCGGATTTTTTCATGCGGTGAACAGGCGCTATTTTTAGCGCTGCACCGCATGAAAAACGCCCCGGTGTGAAAGGGGCCTAAGCTAAGCTAAGCAACCACAGTGTAACAAAAAAATGTAAAAAAAAATACAAAAACGCAAAACGCAAAGTGCTTTTTGCGGTGCTTGCCGCGTTTTTGGACACGCGTTTTTACTGCGATTTTGCCACGATTTGCGTTTTGTGTTTTTGTATTTTTTTTACACTGTGGTTGCTTCACAACAAGCTATATACAGTGTAAAAAAAAAAACGCAGAATGCAAAATCGCGGCAAAATCGCGGCAAAATCGCGGTAAAAACGCTGTAAAAATGCGGTACTTGCATTTTGGATGTCCATTGACTTCTATTACATGCAAAGCTGCATTTTGCATGAAAAAAAGTCCCCGACCCTTTCCAAAAATGCAGAGGCACAAAAATGCATTGATGTGAACAAGTTCCATAGGAACCTATGTTAAAAAATTCCCTGCATTTCTGCAAAATGCAAAATGCATCAAAAAACGCGCTAGTGTGAATGGAGCCTTAGGCCTGATTTACACCTATGGCATTTTTAGTGCCTTTTGCATTTTGCAGATGTGCACTACAGTCCATCTAACATGGTTTCCTATGGAACACGTTCTGTAGTGCAAATCAGAAAAATGCAAAAAGCACTAAAAATGCCATAGGTGTGAATCAGGCCTTAGGCTCGATTCACATCTATGCATTTTGCTTTTGAGCGTTTTTGCAGTGCTTTTTGCGGTGCTTGCCGCGTTTTTGCACACCCGTTTTTACCGCGATTTTGCCGCGATTTGCGTATTTGTATTTTTTTTTTTTACATTTTTTTTTTTTACACTGTGGTTGCTTCACAACAAGCTATATACAGTGTAAAAAAAAAAAACACACAAATCGCGGCAAAATCGCGGCACTGCAAAATGCATCAAAAAACACGCTAGTGTGAATGGAGCCTTAGTGCCGATATGTGATCTAGGAATGGGATCTATAACAACGTAGATTTATGGCACTGCTTAAAGAATATCAGTTGCGGGGGAACTATTTCGGGGGCTGTCGCCGTGTCATGATTGGTGACCCTTCAGATGTTCCTAACATAGATTTCTCCAGATGGAAGAGGAGTATTTTGCAGAGCTCAGAGATGTTTATTACATTGCAGTACGGGCCAGACGTGCGTGCTTACATGTCCCAGCCTTTCCCTGGAATCCCACCATCAGCGTCAAGTTGACCATACATGCAGGGGCGGACTGACAACTCATGGGGCCCCCCGGCAACAGGAGATTATGGGGCCCCCGGGCAATAGGAGATTATGGGGCCCCCCCAGCCAATAGATTATGGGACCACACAGTATACAGACACACACACAGAAAGGGTACTGGAGAGGTGGGGCAGCTATAATCTTGGGATTTTTTTTAAAAACACAGATTTTTACATACTGTCCATGGTTTCATTGAGGCTGGCAACCCTGATGGGGCCCCTTAGTGACATGGGGCCCTCGGCAGTGCCCGAGTGCCCAAATGGTCAGTCCGCCCCTGCATACATGAGACAATTTTCAGCCAATTTCAATTCACTTTCAAGCCAACAGGAATCACAACTACAATCCCAAATAATCACCAGAATCTTAGCAACCTACGAGTTTGACCGACCTCCAGAGGGTCCGGTTGATTGTGATTATAATATCACAATCAACCGGACCCTCTGGAGGTCGGTCAAACTCGTAGGTTGCTAAGATTCTGGTGATTATTTGGGATTGTAGTTGTGATTCCTGTTGGCTTGACTTGGCTAAAAAATTGATTCAGTTTATTGAAAGATTGAATGGAAATGGATTCAAAACAGGAAAAACGATTTAATTGAAGGCCATTGGATTTTTCTGCCATGTTCAACAGGCGGATTTTAACCCAATCACCTGTAAAAAAAGAAACGGAATGGAACAGTCAGCTGCTCTATCTAATTGCTGTATGGTAGAGCTGCACGATTAATCGTTAAGAATCGTTATCGCAATTTTTTTCCCCGTTGCGATCTTGACAAAGTATTTCCCGATTCTTTCTATGCAGAGAATTCTCTCTGCTCTGCTAAAGCCATCAAAAGAAAGGGAAAAAAAAACAAATGGGGAAGTCTGCCAAGAAACACAACATTCTTTAGCAGTGGAACTTAAGTATAAACATTGTAACAATTTGTCCTTTAGTTTAGATCAAAGGAATAAACTTTGGTGTGTAAATGAGGAAAGTTTAACCACCTAAACACTAAACCTTTTTCTGACATTTGTTGGTTTCAAGTTCAAATCATTTTTTTTTTTGCTAGAAAATTACTTAGAACCCCCAAACATTATACAGTGGAACCTCGGATTGCGAGTAACGCGGTTAATGAGCGTTTCGCAATACGAGCACTGTATTTTTAAAAATTGTAACTCGGTTTGAGAGTGTTGTCTCGCAAAACTAGCACGATTCAGGCCAAAACGTATGCAGTACCGTGGTTGGCCTGAGGTGGGGGAGGCGCCAGGGCCGAGCAGCGCTGATCGCCGCCGTTCGGAAATGCGCGGAAAGGCCCTAGGACAGCTCGGGAACGGCGTCTTTCCAAGGTTTGTCCGAGGTCAGCCGAGGTGTCCTCAGGCTTTTCCGGCCGTTTTCGAGGCTCTCTGGCACCCACCCACCTCTGGCCGCATGCGGTATTGCATGCCATTGAAGTCAATGCGGAGCAAATTATTTTTGTTTCCATTGACTTCAATGGGGAAACTCGCTTTGATATGCGAGTACTTTGGATTACGAGCATTCTGCTGGAACGTATTATGCTCGTAATCCGAGGTTCCACTGTATATATTTTTTTAAGTAGAGATCCTAGAGAATAAAATGGTGGTTGTTTTATGTCACACTGTATTTGCGCAGAGGTCATTCAAATGCAATTTTTTGGGAAAAAATTACACGTTAATGAATTAAAAAAAACTAACCAGTAAAGTTAGCCCAATTTTTTTTTGTATAATGTGAAAGATTTTACACCGCGAGAATCGTGAGAAAATCGTGATCCTTTTATTCTAAGCAAAAAAAATTGTGATTCTCATTTTGGGCAGAATCGTGCAGCTCTACTGTTTGGGCAGCATAAAGCCAAACTCCAGGATGAGCAAATTATTTTTTAACCACTTAAGGACCAGAAGGATTTACCCCCTTAATGACCAGGCCATTTTTTTGCGATACGGCACTGCGTTACTTTAACTGGCAATTGCACAGTCGTGCAACGCTGTACCCAATTAAAATTGATGTCCTTTTTTCCCCCACAAATAGAGCTTTCTTTTGGTGGTATTTTTGTGCTATAAACAAAAAAATAGCAACAATTTTGAAAAAAACAATACAATATTTTTTACTTTTTGCTATAATACATATCCAAAAAAAAATATAAAAGAACAAATTTCTTCATCAGTTTAGGGCAATATGTATTCTTCTACATACTTTTGGTTGAAAAAAATTCCAATAAGCGTATATTGATTGGTTTGCGCAAAATTTATAGCGTCTAGAAAATAGGGGATAGATTTAGGGACTTTTCATTTTTTTTTTATTGTTTTTACTTGTAATGGCGGCGATCAGCAATTTTTAGCGGGACTGCGACATTGTGGCGGACTAATCTGACACTAATGCGGCGTACACACGAAGGGACAATCCCGCGGGATTATCCGCTGGACTGAAGTCCAGCGGATAATCCCCTCGTGTGTGGGCGCCGGCGGACTTTTTGGCGCCAAAGTCCGGCGGACTTTTTGGCGCCAAAGTTTTAAGTTTGGTTTTAAAATTATCCGCTGGACTTGGCAGTCCGGCGGACAATCCCGCCGTTAGTGGGCAAGTCCGCGGGACTTTTGAAATGAACGGACTTGCCGCTCATCGGCAAGTCCGTTCATTTAGCACGTGACTTCAGGTTACGTAGCTAGCGTAGGCAGTTACTGCCACCGCGCTAGCTCCGTGAACTGGCATGGATTTAAAGGGACTCCCCACGCCGAAAAAACGGCGTGGGGGTTCCCCCCAAATCCATGTCAGACCCTCATCCGAGCACGCAGCCTGGCAGGCCAGGAAAGGGGTGGGGACGAACGAGCGCCCCCCCCCTCCTGAGCCGTACCAGGCCGCGTGCCCTCAACATGGGGGGTGCCCTGGGGAAAGGGGGGCCGTGCGGCCCCCCCCCACCCCAAAGCACCTTGTCCCCATGTTGATGAGGACAAGGGCCTCTTCCCGACAACCCTGGCCGTTGGTTGTCGGGGTCTGCGGGCGGGGGCTTATCGGAATCTGGGAACCCCCTTTAATAAGGGGGCCCCCAGATCCCGGCCCCCCACCCTATGTGAATGAGTATGGGGTACGATGTACCCCTACCCATTCACCTAAGGTGTAAAATGTAAAGTACAAAAACACACACACTTTTGAAAAAATATTTTATTGCACTGCTCCGGGGGTCTTCTTCCGTCTTGGGGGTCTTCTCGCCGGACTCCTCCGCTCTCTTCTGCTCTTTTACCTAGCTCTTTCACGAACGGAGGAGTCCGGCTACCTTCTTCGTCGTCGCCGCCGTCGTCTGGGGGTCTCGATCCGCCTTCGGGGGTCTTCGGGGGTCTCTTCTGTTCTTGCGGCGGTCGTCGTCTTCCGCCCCGCCGGCGCCTTCTTCTTCTTCTTGTCCTTCTTCTTGTTCTTCTTCTTCCGATGTTGACCCGACGCTCTCTCTGCCCGGAATGCTTGTGCCGCGCTGCGCTGAGACTTATATAGGGGCATGGGGACAGGGTCACATGCACATGTCACATGGTGACCCCGCCCCCTTGTGTTGTCACAGTCCCGGAGGATGCTGGGACTGTGACATCGCAAGGGGGCGGGGTCACCATGTGACATGAACATATGACCCTGTCCCCCATGTCCCTATATAAGTCCCAGCGCAGAGCGGCACAGGCATTCCGGGCAGAGACAGCGACGGGTCAACATCGGAAGAAGAAGAAGAACAAGAAGGACAAGAAGAAGAAGGCGGCGCCGGCGGCGCGGAAGACGACGACCGCCGCAAGAACAGAAGAGACCCCCGGAAGACCCCCGAAGGCGGATCGAGACCCCCAGACGACGACGGCGGCGACGACGAAGAAGGTAGCCGGACTCCTCCGCTCGTGAAAGAGCTAGGTAAAAGAGCAGAAGAGAGCGGAGGAGTCCGGCGAGAAGACCCCCAAGACGGAAGAAGACCCCCGGAGCAGTGCAATAAAATATTTTTTCAAAAGTGTGTGTGTTTTTGTACTTGTACTACATTTTACACCTTAGGTGAATGGGTAGGGGTACATCGTACCCCATACTCATTCACATAGGGTGGGGGGCCGGTATCTGGGGGCCCCCTTATTAAAGGGGGCTCCCAGATTCCGATAAGCCCCCGCCCGCAGACCCCGACAACCAACGGCCAGGGTTGTCGGGAAGAGGCCCTTGTCCTCATCAACATGGGGACAAGGTGCTTTGGGGTGGGGGGGCCGCACGGCCCCCCTTTCCCCAGGGCACCCCCCATGTTGAGGGCACGCGGCCTGGTACGGCTCAGGAGGGGGGGGGGCGTCCCCACCCCTTTCCTGGCCTGCCAGGCTGCGTGCTCGGATGAGGGTCTGACTTGGATTTGGGGGGAACCCCCACGCCGAAAAACCGGCGTGGGGGTTCCCCCCAAATCCAAGTCAGACCCTTTAAATCCATACCAGCTTACGGAGCTAGCGCGGCGGCATTTACTGCCTACGCTAGCTACGTAACCTGAAGTTACGTTCGAAATGAACGGACTGCTCCGTGTGTGGGCAAGTCCGTTCATTTTCAAAAGTCCCGCGGACTTTTGGCCGGCGGATTATCCGCTGGAGAAGTCCGTGCGTGTGTGGGCAAGTCCACACGCACGGAAAGTCCAGCGGACCTAGCTGGAAAGTCTCGCGGGATTGTCCGCTGGACTAAGTCCGCCGGCAAAAGTCCGCACGTGTGTACGCGGCATAAGTGACACTTTTTGGGACCGGTGACACCAATACAGGGAGGTGCGGTGAGGTCAGTGACTGGTGAGGCACTGGCTAGTAGCAGAGCCAGATACACACAGGTTACATACGTTGCGATAGTTAGAGCGAGAGCAATAATTCTAGCACTAGACCTCCTCTGTAACTCTAAACATGTAACCTGTAAAATATTTTCAAGCGTCGCCTATGGAGATTTTAAAGTACTGAAGTTTGGCGCCATTCCACAAGTGTGCGCAATTTTAAAGCGTGACATGTTAGGTATCTATTTACTCGGTGTAACATCATCTTTCATAGTATACAAAATAATCAGGCTAACTTTATAGTGTTTTTTTTTATGCATGAAACTGTTTCTTTACAAAAGAAAAATGCGTTTGAAAAATTGCTGCGCAAATACCGTGTAACATAAAAAGTTGTAACAACCACCATTTTATTCCCTAGGGTGTCTGCTAAAACAATATATATAATGTTTTGGGGTTCTGAGTAATTTTCTAGCAAAAAAAAGAAGATTTTTACATGTAGGAGAGAAGTGTCAGAATTGGCCTGGGTGGCAAGGGGTTAATTACTATAAGTAATATACAGATAATTATTATATATTGTTTTTAAGATAATTTACTATATTTTCAAAAACTGTACTCAAGCAGGTGGCCTAATGGACAAATTACTGAAGTTTGAAGTTATAACTTCCAACCAGTAATTTCACAGTAAATAGATAAATAATAAATTATTATCTGATAACATATAGCATAATAATATATGATTTGGCTTGTACCTTTTCAACAGCAGCAGATTCTCATTCTCCCTCTTAACTGTGTGAGAAAAACATGGGATTGTGGGTACAACAGATGTTTTTTCCTTGTAGTTAAGTGGGCTGGGGTGATTGAAGGGGTGTTTGTCTTTTAGACACACCCCCCTTCTATGACACTGCAGTGAGAGGCGAGCCTCCACTGCAGCATTTTTATTGGACAGCTTGGGTTGATGGTACTTTACAATTGGTCCAAGACTCCAAGCTGTCCATTGAGCTCAGTGCCTCTGACAAGAAGTGAGGAGAGGCACTGTGAGCTCATCCTCTCAGTCTACTAGAAACAGTGCGCCAGCTTGTATTTAACCACATGCCGACCAGCGCACGACGATATACATCGACACAATGGCACGGCTGGGCAAATGGGCATACAGGTACGTCCCCTTTAAATCTTGGTATTGTGGGCACGCGTGCCACCAGCGGGGTGTGCGCATGTCCGCCGCATACTCTGTAACCGTGCCCGCGGGTCCCGCGGACTCGCTGTTCACAGGTGGCCCGCGATCGTGTCACGGAGCTGCAGAACGGGGAGATGTAAACAAGGCTTTTCCTCGTTCTGCCTTGTGATATGACAGAGATCTACTGCTCCCTGTCATCGGGAGCAGTGATCGCTGTCGTGTTAGCGGTAGCCCACCCCCCCACAGTTAGAATCACTCCCTAGGACACACTTAACCCCTTGATCGCCCCCTAGTGTTTAACCCCTTCCCTGCCAGTGTCATTTACACAGTAATCAATGCGTTTTTATAGCTCTGATCGCTGTATATATGACAATGGTCCCAAAATAGTGTCAAAAGTGTCCGATGTGTCCGCCATAATGTCGCAGTCATGATAAAAATCACAAATCGCCGCTATTACTAATAAAAAATAATTAATAATAAAAATGCCATACATTTATCCCCTATTTTGTAGACGCTATATCTTTTGTGCAAACCAATCAATATAAGCTTATGGTGATTTTTTTTACCAAAAATATGTAGAAGAATACATATCGGCCTAAACTGAGAAAGAAATTTGTTTTTTTTATCTATTTTTTGGGGATATTTATCATAGTAAAAAGTGTGAATAAAAGGATTGTACACCAAGCACCAATGTAATGAGAAGATTTACACTGACCACCAATGTAATGAGAAGATTTACACTGACCACCAATGTAACTAAGACATTTAGCCTGCGTTCACATTTGTGATTCGGGAATGCATGCAAAATTGCTTTCCTGACACCACAGAAACGTGCAGCAGATACACAGAAGTGCCATTAATTGTTAATGACACCCTCGCGCATCTGCTGACATGTGCCTTGGCACAGTGTGATTTTGAGAAAGGGCTTGGGACTTTCTTACGCATTTGTAGCGCATTGAAATGAATTGGCTGCCCTACAACCTGATCTTTATCCACCCTGTCAGTACACCTTTACAATCCTAAAACCCCTGCTAACCTCTGCACCCCAAACCTCCCCCAAACCTCCCCCATCCTCTCCACTCCAATCCCCCTACCCTCCTCTGCTCATCTTTGCACCCACCTTCCTTACCTCCATACATCCCCTACTTGCGCGCCTGTGCATCCCAAACTGTAATTCCTTCTCTGCCTACCTCTGCACACCCCACACTAACCCCCCCCCCCCCCCCCACGAATTTGCTTACCTTTGCAGAACAGGCTGATGTTAGGCTAAATGACCACAGATGTAGGCAGGACTTTGAAGCATGCCCCTTTATCTCCGCAGTGGGCAGTATTCAGTATAGGTGATGGTGGATATGACCTCAGGGGGGTATGATATACATATGAATACCGCCTCTATTTACATATGAATCTGCTGTTCTGCCGCTATTTCCATGTAAACACAGGGTCTGCAGGTGAGCCATCTGTACACAACAATAGGGTAGAGCTGAGCAGCATTAGTAGCTACACTTCTCACTGAGATATTAAGGCACAGCATGGGACTAAAACCTCAAGGGACAAAGGGATTTAAATTGGGATAGTTGGCAAGTATGAGGCAGGTGCTTTGGGTCCCACAACAATGACAGGGCCCAGGGCAGCTGCATACCTCCCAACTTTTTGAGATGGGAATGAGGGACACCTATCAGCAAAAGTATGTAGGCATAGAACACACCCCTTGCCACACCCCCTTAACCACTTCAGCACCGGGCCATTTTACACCCTTCCTTACCAGAGCACTTTTTGCGATTCGGCACTGCGTCGCTTTAACTAACAATTGCGCGGTCTTGCGACGTTACACCCAAACAAAATTGACGTCCTTTTTTTCCCACAAATAGAGCTTTCTTTTGGTGGTATTTGATCACCTCTGCGGTTTTTATTTTTTGCGCTATAAACAACAATTTTGAAAAAAAACACAATATTTTTTACTTTTTGCTATAATAAATATGCCATTTTTTTTTTAAAAAAAAATATTTTTTTTCTCAGTTTAGGCCGATACGTATTCTTCTACATATTTTTGGTAAAAAAAAATCGCAATAAGCGTATATTGATCGGTTTGCGCAAAAGTTATAGCGTCTACAAAATAGGGGATAGATTTATTGCATTTTTTTTTTTTTTTTTTACTAGTAATGGCGGCGATCTGCAATTATTTTTTCGTGACTGCGACATTGCGGCGGACACTTCGGACACTTTTGACACATTTTTGGGACCATTCACATTTACACAGCGATCGTTGCTATAAAATTGCATTGATTACTGTGTAAATGTGACTGGCAGGGAAGGGGTTAACACTAGGGGGCGCTGCAGAGGTTAATGTGTTCCCTATAGGAGTGATTCTAACTGTGGGGGGAGGGGACTCACAAGGGGAGGAGGAGACCGATCGGTGTTCCTCCGTACTGGGATCACATGATCGGTCTCCTCGCCACTGACAGGACGTGGAGCTGTGTGTTTACACACACAGCTCCACGGTCCCGCACGGTCCCGTTGTTTTAACGGGCAATCGCGGGTGCCCGGCGGACATCACGGCCGCCGGGCACTCGCACCGGGTCCCGAGCGACGCCGTGGGCGCGCCCCCTAGGCAGCGGGGAATGGGAGGACGTCATATGACGCCCACCCAGGATGGGAGATCCACCTTGTGGGCGTCATATGACTATGGGCGGGTATTGAAGTGGTTAAAGGAGAATTGTACAAAAAAACAAGATTGGTTAAACTCACAAGTCCTTTTTTTTTACCACTACTATTACTTTAACCACTTGACATCCGCGCTATGGCCGAATGACGGCCACAGCGCAGGTCTCAATTCCCGGGAGGCCTTCATATGATGTCCTCCCCTGTGCACGCTCCCTGAGCGCGCCCTATAGGGTGCGTGCGGGGCGAGCTGTGCTCCCCGAGTCACTGAGACTCGGGTAATCAGCGATCCGAGTAAGGGGCGGGACCGAGCCCTTACCATGTGATCAGCTGTCAGCCAATGACAGCTGATCACATGATAAAAACAAAAGCTCGGTGATCGTTTTTTTTTTTCTCCTCACACTGACAGCGGAGGAGAAAAAAAAAGCCGATCACCGGCTTATCTTAAAGGGACATCGGTCCCACCTTGCAATGCCCACAAGTGCCACCTTGCAATGCCCATAATTGCCACCTGTCAATGCCCATAATTGCCACCCGTCAATGCCCACCAGTGCCACCTGTCAATCAGTGCCACCTATCAATGCCCACCAGTGCTGCCTATCAGTGTAACCCATCAGTGCCCATCACTGCCATCCATCAGTGCCCGTCACTGCCGCCTCATCAGCGTACATCAACGACGGACAAAAATTACCCATTTTATATTTTTCTAACAAAATTTAAAAAAAAAAAACATTTTTTTTTTTTTTTAATTCAGACTTTTTAAATTTTTTTAACAAAAAAAAAAAAATCGCAGAGGTGATCAAATACCACCAAAAGAAAGCTCTATTTGGGGGGAAAATTTGGGGTACAGTGTTGTATGACCGCGCAATTGTCATTCAAAGTGCGACAGCGCTGAAAGCTGAAAATTGGTCTGGAAAGGAGGGGGGTTTATGTGCCCAGTAAGCAAGTGGTTAAATTGGCTTTTGGAAATTACAAATAGAGCAATTTAGAAATCAGATGAAAGGTTTAGCACTGGAAAACACCTTTTGATAGATAAAAAGTGCATTTTATATACATCTATATAGATCAGATCAAAATGAGGGACAAATGAGGAGGAATGAGGGACAGAGGGACATTGCTCCAAATCAGGGACAGTCTCTCCAAATCAGGGACAGTCTCTCCAAATCAGGGACAGTTGCCCTGCTTTAAAGACGGCCCTGAGTATGACCAACCAACCTCCCTCCATCATCGCCCTTTTTTTACAAGCACCTAGACCTGCCGGCTTCTTTTATCTGGGGTCCTCATGCAGTGCTTCTCCCGGGGTGGGGTTGGAACCTCTGGAGCTGGGAGCCAGGGACCTGCCAGAAGCTGAGCTCCTCTCAAACCCCTGCTCCTTCTTCCTGGGCACGGAGAAGCAGAAAGCAAACTATTTAAACACTTTCCGGAGTAATCTGCAGCCTAGGGTTGCCACCTTTTCTTCAAGTCAAACCCGAAAACTTTAGTGGCACACTAGCAATTTTTTTTATAGTATAAACTATACATAAATTTTTCAATTAAATGACATTTCTAATGATATGAAGTTAATCACAAGAGTCCCCCTTTACATCAGAGTCCACAGAGTCCCCCTTTACATCAGAGTCCACAGAGTTCCCCTTTACATCAGAGTCCACAGAGTTCCCCTTTTACATCTGAACTTGCAGAGTTCCCCTTCACTGTAAGGGGGGGACTCTGCAGACTCTGATGTAAGGGAGAACTCTGACATAAGGGATGCTCTGGGAACCCTGATCTAAGGGGGAACACTGAGTACTCTGATGCACGGAGAGGACTCTGATCTAAGGGGGGAACACTGAGTACTCTGATGCACGGAGAGGACTCTGATGTAAGGGGGATCACTGCTCTGAGAACCCTGATTTACCTTAGTGTACTCACTCAGAGACAGGAGAGAGAAGGGGGGAGACTTCAGTCACAGACAGGGATGGATGGTGAGCTCACTCACCCCTTGGCAGTCAGCACCTCTCCTCCAGATGTATCTGAGGCTGCTGGAATTCAAATTTCTGGCCCCAACTTTCCTTTTCTGAGGCACAGCGCTGGGGATTGGAGCGTGGGCAGACAGAGGGGTAGGGGTGGGAGGAAAGGGAGCATATCAAGCCCTCTCTCCTCTCCTGTCTGTGTGTTTGGGGGGGGGGGGGGATTGTTAGTCTTGGCTTTGGGCAGTGTGAAAGAGAGTGTAAAAGACACTCTGAGCTTAGAAATCTGGAGCCAGCAACCCTGCTGGGAGGCCATAGTCCAGTCTGAATAATGTGTCCCGGTTTCAGGCAGTGGGAAACCTGGGCACATGATTCCAAACCCGAACTGTCCGGGTGAATCCCGGACAGGTGGCAACCCTACTGCAGCTGCATTTCCAGACGATTACAGTACACAAGTCCCGGCGGGTCAGCAAGCCCAGACCGCGATCTACCAGTCACCTGGCCGCCATCTACAGGTTGCTGACCCCCCGATTTAGTTTCTGATATACCCATGTTGAGTATTATTATGTTACAGAACGTTTTTTCCCGCCTCTAGAATTGAATGGGTTATTTTACATATAGGGAAGGAATGATGAAATAGAAGTCAGTGAATACAATGAATTATAAATTCCTGGTAATCCGCAGAAGCGGATCACAGGGGGTGTCCTCTGTCTACAGACTCCAGTGGTCCCTTTTCTCTGTCATTATCTCTGATCTCCTATTACAGGTAATTGTTATCTGATCTGATATCATAGAGCAGCTGTGCATGGCAACCAATCAGCTTCTAGCTTTCATTTTCAAGGCTTAACAGAACAAGCTGAGGCTAGACTCAGCAGCTGTGCATAGGAACCAATCAGAGTCTAGCCTCAGCTTGTTCTGTCAAGCCTTGAAAATGAAAGCTAGAAGCTGATTGGCTGCTCCAGTAAATCCCCCCCCTGTGTGGGTGTGTGCTGGATGCATGGCTGTCCTTAGTCCTACCATTCCAGTCCCATCACAATAGGACATCACACAGCCTGCTATACCAGTTCCTCTGGCTGCACAGCACACAGGGGGTTAATGATTGCTCGATTTCCGCCTCTGGCATGCTGAGTGACGTCACGCGCTTTCAAACGCAGCACGGTGATTGGCTGGGCCGGGCAATGGATACATTGTAACACTGAGCACGTTCTGTACGATAGTGTATCGGGCGGAGGGAGGAGATCGGGGACATCGCCAGGTAAGGAGAGGAGATCGGGGGACCACGGGACCGGCTACTCTATAGATGGGCATGAGAAGGAAGCCTGTCTTACCGGAGAGGAACTAGAAGTCTCAGCATGTCTGTGCTGCGGTGTACATTGTATGATCATCCCCTATAGATTACATGAGAACTCCTAGAGAGTGTCTGATCACCCCTATAGATTGCATTAGAACTCCTAGAGAGTGTCTGATCACCCCTATAGATTGCATTAGAACTCCTAGAGAGTGTCTGATCACCCCTATAGATTGCATTAGAACTCCCAGAGAGTGTCTGATCACCCCTATAGATTGCATTAGAACTCCTAGAGAGTGTCTGACTATCCCTATAGATTGCATTAGAACTCCTAGAGAGTGTCTGATCACCCCTATAGATTGCATTAGAACTCCTAGAGAGTGTCTGATCACCCCTATAGATTGCATTAGAACTCCTAGAGAGTGTCTGATCACCCCTATAGATTGCATTAGAACTTCTAGAGAGTGTCTGATCATCCCCTATAGATTGCATTAGAACTCCTAGAGAGTGTCTGATCACCCCTATAGATTGCATTAGAACTCCTAGAGAGTGTCTGATCACCCCTATAGATTGCATTAGAACTCCCAGAGAGTGTCTGATCACCCCTATAGATTGCATTAGAACTCCTAGAGAGTGTCTGACTATCCCTATAGATTGCATTAGAACTCCTAGAGAGTGTCTGACTATCCCTATAGATTGCATTTGAATGCCTAGAGAGTGTCTGATCATCCCTATAGATTGCATTAGAACTCCTATATAGTGTCTGATCACCCCTATAGATTACATGAGAACTCCCAGAGAGTGTATGATCACCCCTATAGATTGCATTAGAACTCCTAGAGAGTATTTGATCATCCCTATAGATTGCATTAGAACTCCTAGAGAGTGTCTGATCACCCCTATAGATTGCATTAGAACTCCTAGAGAGTGTCTGATCACCCCTATAGATTGCATTAGAACTCCTAGAGAGTGTCTGATCACCCCTATAGATTGCATTAGAACTCCTAGAGAGTGTCTGATCACCCCTATAGATTGCATTAGAACTCCTAGAGAGTGTCTGATCATCCCCTATAGATTGCATTAGAACTCCTAGAGAGTGTCTGATCACCCCCTATAGATTGCATTAGAACTCCTAGAGAGTGTCTGATCACCCCTATAGATTGCATTAGAACTCCCAGAGAGTGTCTGATCACCCCTATAGATTGCATTAGAACTCCTAGAGAGTGTCTGATCACCCCCTATAGATTGCATTAGAACTCCCAGAGAGTGTCTGATCACCCCTATAGATTGCATTAGAACTCCTAGAGAGTGTCTGATCACCCCTATAGATTGCATTTGAATGCCTAGAGAGTGTCTGATCACCCCTATAGATTGCATTAGAACTCCTATATAGTGTCTGATCACCCCTATAGATTACATGAGAACTCCCAGAGAGTGTATGATCACCCCTATAGATTGCATTAGAACTCCTAGAGAGTATTTGATCATCCCTATAGATTGCATTAGAACTCCTAGAGAGTGTCTGATCACCCCTATAGATTGCATTAGAACTCCTAGAGAGTGTCTGATCACCCCTATAGATTGCATTAGAACTCCTAGAGAGTGTCTGATCACCCCTATAGATTGCATTAGAACTCCTAGAGTGTCTGATCATCCCTATAGATTGCATTAGAACTCCTAGAGAGTGTCTGATCACCCCTATAGATTGCATTAGAACTCCTAGAGAGTGTCTGATCACCCCTATAGATTGCAATAGAACTCCTAGAGAGTGTCTGATCACCCGTATAGATTGCAATAGAACTCCTAGAGAGTGTCTGATCACCCCTATAGATTGCATTAGAACTCCTAGAGAGTGTCTGATCATCCCCTATAGATTGCATTAGAACTCCTAGAGAGTGTCTGATCACCCCTATAGATTGTATTAGAACTCCTAGAGAGTGTCTGATCACCCCTATAGATTGCAATAGAACTCCTAGAGAGTGTCTGATCACCCCTATAGATTGCAATAGAACTCCTAGAGAGTGTCTGATCACCCCCTATAGATTGCATTAGAACTCCTAGAGAGTGTCTGATCATCCCCTATAGATTACATTAGAACTCCTAGAGAGTGTCTGATCATCCCCTATAGATTACATTAGAACTCCTAGAGAGTGTCTGATCACCCCTATAGATTGCATGAGAACTCCTAGAGAGTGTCTGATCACCCCTATAGATTGCATGAGAACTCCTAGAGAGTGTCTGATCACCCCTATTGATTGTATTAGAACTCATAGAGAGTGTCTGATCATCCCTATAGATTGCATTAGAAATCCCAGAGAGTGTCTGATCATCCCTATAGATTGTAATAGAGCGCCTAGAGAGTGTCTGATCCGTGGTATAGAATGGTACACGGGCACATCCTTCCCAGATCTCCTCTAGTATTGGGCACAATGTAGAAGTTCCACAGAGCTGATCCCTTCAATGTCTTGGTTCTCCATCGCTCTGATCTCTTACAGATCTCGCTTTACGTTGAGATGGGGGAATGTTTGAAAAACTTGAATCCAAAAAAAAAAGTTATTGTGTCAAAATGACAAATGATCAAAAAGCGGAATAACTGGAGTTACATAGTGGGTGAGGATGAAGAAAAGTCCATCAAGTCCAAGCAAAGTCCAAGCTGTGTGTGATTATATGTGACTTTGTATTGTACCCGTCTCTAATTTTATAGATGGTCCCTTTTTGTTCATTTAGATGTTCCTTGTTCTTTTTTTGTAACCGGAACATTTATGGATTATTTTATTTGTATCGTATTGCTTTGCTTTGTATCATATTGCTTTGCTTTGTATCATATCGTATTGCTTTGCTTTGCTTTGTATCGTATTGCTTTGTATCGTATTGCTTTGTATTGTATTGCTTTGTATCGTTTGAGAAAACTTTAATAAATAGCTTGAAATCCGATCAAAGCGCCGGGTTACCCAGGTAAGAAAATGGAAAAACCTTTTTAAATGTTTGCGGTCGCAGGGGTGATTGGTACATGGGCAGTTTTCTTCTTCATTATTCGTATTGATGGGTTCTTTCCAAAGTTGACAGCAAATGAGACATCCAAGGAAACTCGCCATGTACAATGTGTGATGTCATCACTGGTGACCATACATGAGTGTGATGTAATATAAGTAGAGATGAAATCTTGTATTGTGGTGTGCGGATAGAAGTGAAAAGTAGAGTAGGGATGATTTTCGGAGGGATAGGGTCAGGAGGAAAGGTTAGGAGGGGGAGGGGAGGGCATCTTGGGCGTTTTTCTGGTTTTTAAGTACTTGCTCAGACAAGAAGCATTCTTTCATGGCTTGGCTGTGCAAAGTTGTATAATGCAGCAGCAGAGCTAGTCCTTATCTTGGTTAGCATATGGTGCATTTTTTTTTTTTTTTTATTATTATTATTATTATTATTTATTTTATTTATTTCATTATCTTCTACACCTGTATTTCTCAACTCCAGTTCTCAAGGTGCCCCAACAGGTCATGTTTTCAGGATTTCCCTCAGATGAAACATCTGTGGTAACTACTAAGGCAGTGAAACCAAGGTGGATAAAAAAAACTAAAAATCTTTTTTTAATTTGATTTAAATCCTGCTTAGATTTTTTTACTCCAAAAGCATTTTATTAAAATAAATTTTATAAAAAAAAAAAAGAGGATTTAAATCAAATTAAAAGAAGTTTATTTTTTATAAAATGTATTTTAATAAAATGCTTTTGGAGTAAAAAAAATCTATCTAAAGAGTTTTCTATTTAGGATACGTTAATAATTCAGTTTATTAGGCCCCTTTCACACTGGGGCGTTTTTTCAGGCGTTTTTCAGGTGCTTTATCTTTAAAAAAAGCGCCTGTAAAGCGCTTGAAAGAAGCCTCATCTGCAATCCCAATGTGAAAGCCCGAGTGCTTTCACACTGAGGCGCTGCGCTGGCAGGGCGTCAAAAAAAGTCCTGCAAGCAGCTTCTTTGCAGCACTTTTGGAGCGGTGAATACACCGCTCCTAAAGCGCCCCTTCCCATTGAAATCAATGGGAAGCGCCTGAAAAAACGCCTGAAAAACGCCCAAAAAGCGCCTTTTGGCAGCAGCGCTTTGTGGGCACTTTTAACCCTTTATTTGGCCACTAGCAGGGGTTAAAAGCGCTCGAAAAACGCTGGTAAAGCGCTGCTTAAGCGGCGATTTACGAGTGTTTTTCGGGCGCTGGCAGTGTGAAAGGGGCTCTTAAAGCACTTGGGCTTTCACATTGGGATTGCAGATGAGGCTTCTTTCAAGCGCTTTACAGGCGCTTTTTTTAACGATAAAGCGCCTGAAAAACGCCCCAGTGTGAAAGGGGCCTTAGGCATGCAATGGAGCTTAGTTATGTAGCATGAGGCTGTATATTCTGCAATAATTAAATTTTTTGGTAAACTCCTTCAATAAATGCAAGCTGAGATAACATGCGCTGCATTGATGCATTCACACAATTTCACAGTAATCATGAGATAAAACAAAGTTCAGGAATATTCCTTTATCCCATTGTTTTGAAAATCTATGTACACTACAAACTGTATGATTGAATCGGTTCTCATATCGCTGTTTAACTAACCTGACAGCTTATTATTCTACATGGGAAACCTTCATTGTGTTTGCAAAAAGGCCTTACGTTTTTAAAGAGCACCTGTCATTTCAGATTCATCGTGGCAGCGGCTGTTAGCGGGCATCCACTTACCCGCTGCCGCCACGTCCCTCACCTTGTTGTGTTACTGCCGCATCACCAGCCATCCCATTAACGTGAATAGGACTGTCGGTGAGTGGTGCTTCTTCTAAATTCTGATTTAAATCAAACCTTTTTACTAGTGATTTTAAATCCTGATTTAAATTGACTTGATTTAAATCAAATCACCTGTGCGAAATAATGGAAATCCTGAAAACATGACCTGTTCTTGGGGCGCCTTGAAGACTGGAGTTGAGAAACATTGTTCTACAGGGTAATGGGTGATTTTTATTATTTTTTTATTTTTTTCTGACACATGCATAACCAGGAAATTATTTTCTCGGGTAATAAGTGCGTCCTTCAGAAAAGAAGTTTGTTGTAACGAAGCGCTTGTAGCGTGAAATGCATCAACGGTTGGTTCCTTGCCTCCAGAGGGTGTGACATGTGTCTCCATTGATGGATTACCGTATATACTCGAGTATAAGCTGACCCGAATATAAGCCGAGGCACCTGATTTTACCACAGACAACTGGGAAAACGTATTGACTCGAGTATAAGCCTAGGGTGAGAAATGCACAGCTACTGTAAGTGGAAAAGAGGGTCAACAATGCCCATTTGCAGCCTCACTGTGCCCATTTGCATGCCTCACTGTGCCCATTTGCAGCCATAGGTCCCCCAAACTTCAAACTTGGTAGTTAAGGGTTCCTAGATGCCCCCTAGCTGCAGCCAAAATTTGGGGTCTCTGGACCCAAAGGGTCCCGAAATGACATTGCTGCAGATGGACACAGTTGACCGACTTTGGGGCCCTGTATCTCAGGGTCACTTGGTGCTAGGAACCCCATATTTTATAGTGCTAGGTCCACTGGGTTGGCATGCCAAATTTGGGGTTCCTATCACCAAGTGGCCCTGAGATACGAGGCCCCAAAGTCGGGTCAGAAAATGTCAAGCACTTTTCTGCAGCAGAGAATGACATTTTCTGAACCGACTTTGGGGCCCCGTATCTCGGGGCCACTTAGTGCTAGGAACTCCATCATTGGATATGTTGTAGTGCTAGGTTCACTGGGGTTCCTAGCACCAAGTGGCCCCAAGATACGGGGCCCCAAAGTCAGGTCGGAAAATCTTTTTTTTTTGCTGCAGAAAAGTGCTTGACTCAAGTATAAGCCAAGGGGGCACTTTCAGCACAAAAAAATGTGCTGAAAAACTCGGCTTATACTCGAGTATATACGGTACCTTATTTTAAACCTTTTGGCTTTTCCATACATCGGCGCAGCCATTCCCAACCAGGTTTCCTCCAAAGTTTGCTAGGGGGTTCTTTGAGCCGTGGCTGGTTGACTTACCATTTGATGGGGCCCGCATAGTCCACCACTTGGTAGACACAGTTCCATGAAGCCAATGACCTTTTAGCTGGCTGTAGGGGTTGCATTCTTTCTACTGACCATCAATGTAAGGATCATTTTATTTTTCACTGACCACAAATGAATTAATTTTAGCAACGATTCTTCTGAGACCTGATCATGATTGCAAGGGTTCCTCTGGGGTAAAAAGATTGAGAAAGGCGGCATCAGAGTGTGGTCATCCATCTTCATTTCTGAAGTATTCTGTGGTTTGCAAGCCGAACTAGCACCCTTTCTCATTGATTTTGGGGGCTAGAGTACATGTAGACCAGCCAGGGCTCCGGAATGCACGTCGCCCAAAGAGTAGCTACTAACCTGAGGTTGCCCCAGAGAAGTTCTCAGTGCTACCGGCTAAGAGCAAGGGCGGCCGGAGGAGTCTGGTGCGGCTGCCCTCTTCCTCTGTGTTGTATGGATGGGGCAAGGAAGGTTCTGTGCCTGAGCCACCCGAAGAGGCACACCGTCCCTTGTAAACACAGAAGCCGGCAGGGAAAGTAAGCACTGCAAAAAAAAATTCTGTGGGCTGAAGTCTGTAAGCACAGTGCCAATGCTGGAGATGGCGGTACAGAGTACCACCACATTCCAGGGAAAAAAAGCACTGTGCGTAACCATCCTCACTCAGCTGAACAAGCAACTTTATTAACCTTTCGCCGACCCGCTCACGCCGATATACGTCGGCAGAATGACTCCTGCACAAACCGATGTACCGGTACGTCAGTCCGCAAAAGCAGGATAGCGGGCGAGAGCGTGCCCATGGACTCGATGGTGGACTGCGATCGAGGAGAGGCAGAACGGGGAGATGTAAACAAGGCATTTCTCTGTTCTGCCTAGTGACATGACAGAGATCCACTGCTCCCAGTGATCTCTATCATATTTCAGTAAGCCCACCCCCCCCTACAGTTAGAACACGCTGAGGGAACACACTTAACCCCTTGATCGCCCCCTAGTGTTAACCCCTTCCCTGCCAGTTTCATTTTTACATTGATCACGGCATTTTTATAGCACTGATCAATGTGATAATGTCACTGGTCCCCAAAAAGTGTCATTTGGGGTCAGATTTGTCCGCCGCAATGTCGCAGTCCCGCTAAAAATCACAGATCACCACCATTACCAGTAAAAACAATAACAAAATGTCCCTAAAGTGATGCAATAACTTTTGCGCAAACCAATCAATATACGCCTATTTACCAAAAATAAATAAAATATATATTTTATTTTTTTTTGGTAAATAGGCGTATATTGATTGGTTTGCGCAAATCATCATCGCATCACTTTAGGGACATTTTGTTATTATATAATAAAATTATATAATATAAAAAATTTAAGGTAATTTTTAATTGTCGCAAGCATTTTGTTTTTATAGCGCAAAAAATAAAAACCGCAGAGGTGATCAAATACCACCAAAAGAAAGCTCTATTTGTGGGAAAGAAAGGACATCAATTTTGTTTGGGTACAACGTTGCACGACAGCGCAATTGTCAGTTAAAGCAACGCAGTGCAGAATCGCAAAAAGTGCTCTGGTCATTATGGGGGTAAAATCTTCCAGGGCTGAAGGGGTTAATAGGACATCTGTGCACAGTCAGTGTCTTTGGAAATATAGGGGGGCGGGAGTTAACAAATGAGATGTAAAAAATTCCAATGGAGGTGCTTGTGGTTCTTCCCACTTGTGTTTATGTCCAGAGGGTTTGACGCTTGTACTAACACGTCCTCCACGGCTGTAACCTAAGAGCAGGGCTGGACAAGTCCCAAGAGCTCCTTAATAACTACAGCTGCCATTAACGTTGACGTTTTCCTAAGTTGTTAATAGTGTGGGCTCCTTTTTAACAAAAAAAATCATGCAAATCCTGAATTGGACTCCTGAATTCCATATTAATCTGTTTACCCCAGTGTTAAAGTGGTATTACTTTACCACGGCTGTTTAAAGAAAAAAAAAACCCTGTAAGGCAATTGCATAATCTGCTAGTATACATCGCATACTAGCACATTCTGAAATACTTTCTTTGAAACAAAGCCTTCCAACGGTGTGCTGTCAGCACTCAGCAGTGACATCTGATTCCCCCCCCCCCCCCCCTTCCCGGTCTTTACTCCTGGGTTCGTGTGCTCCAGCTATGTGATTGGTCGGAGCCACGATGACGTCACTCCAATGCATGCACGCGGGAGCCCTCGGTTCCGGGACAAAGCTCTGAAGGTCCTGCAAAGTATTTCCCGATCTTCAGAGCGCATGTGTTGATGACGTCACAGGTTCTTTCTTTCTTTCTTTCTTTTTTTCTTTCTTTCTTTTTCTTTCTTTCTTTCTTTCTTTCTTTCTTTCTTTCTTTCTTTCTTTCTTTCTTTCTTTCTTTCTTTCTTTCTTTCTTTCTTTCTTTCTTTCTTTCTTTCTCAGCTTTTTCTTTCTTTCTTTTTCAGCTTTTTCTTTCTTTCTTTTTCAGCTTTTTCTTTCTTTTTCAGCTTTTTCTTTCTTTCTTTCTTTCTTTCTAGCTTTTTCTTTCTTTCTCTTCAGCTCTTTCTTTCTCTTCAGCTCTTTCTTTCTCTTCAGCTCTTTCTTTCTTTCTTTCTTTCTTTCTTTCTTTTTCTTTCTTTTCAGATTTTCTTTTTAGCTTTTCTTTCTTTCTTTCTTTTTAGCTTTTCTTTCTTTCTTTCTTTCTTTCTTTCTTTTTCTTTCTTTCTTTCTTTCTTTCTTTCTTTTTTTCTTTCTTTCTTTTCAGATTTTCTTTTTAGCTTTTCTTTCTTTCTTTCTTTTTAGCTTTTCTTTCTTTCTTTCTTTCTTTCTTTCTTTCTTTCTTTCTTTCTTTCTTTTTTTTTTCTTTTTAGATTTTCTTTTTTTTAGCTTTTCTTTCTTTCTTTCTTTTCAGCTTTTCTTTTTCTTTCTTTTCAGCTTTTCTTTCTTTCTTTCTTTTCAGCTTTTTCTTTCTTTCTTTCTTTCTTTTCAGCTTTTCTTTTCAGCTTTTTCTTTTCAGCATTTCTTTCTTTTCAGCTTTTTCTTTTCTTTTCTTTCTTTTCAGCTTTTCTTTTCAGCATTTCTTTTCAGCTTTTTCTTTTCTTTTCTTTCTTTTCAGCTTTTCTTTTCAGCATTTCTTTTCAGCTTTTTCTTTTCAGCATTTCTTTCTTTTCAGCTTTTCTTTCTTTTCAGCTTTTCTTTTCTTTTTCTTTTTTTTCTTTTTTTTTAGCTTTTCTTTTTTTCTTTTTTTTAGCTTTTTTTTTCTTTTTTTTAGCTTTTCTTTTCTTTCTTTTTAGCTTTTCTTTTCTTTTTTTTAGCTTTTCTTTCTTTTTTGGTTAGGGGGAAACTCGCCCTCTTTTTGTCCTGTTACTATTATTGAAAGTAAAAGGTGGGTTGGTGGGCAGCACTGCCAGCACCCCCACCATCGGGGGGAGACGGCGGCGAGGCAATGACAGCCCACCTGCTGCCCCCCCCCCCCCGGCGGCCGTATCACGGCTGCAATCTCCTCTCCTTCTCCCGGAGGAGCAGCGGCGGCTCCGGTGTCCGCTCCTCTTCACAGCGTACTGTAGGTCCGGGCTGTGATCTCCTCCTTCTTCTCCCGAAGGTGCGGGGAGCGGCAGCCCCGGTGTCCGCTCCTTCATCTCCTACAGCGTACTGTTCCTCTTCCACCTAATCGCTAGGCATCCAATAGGATCACCTGACGCTTGCAATGCGCTGTGAGCCCACCCTTTTTTTTTTGAAGCCTCTGGCTCTAATCGCATGCTTCAAAAATCCACCCCCCCCCCCCCATTGGAATACATGCAATCAGTGCCCTGATATGAAGTGCCCGGATGTATGGATAGGGGGGGGGGGGGGCGGTGCCCATGCGCCCTCTATGGACGGGCCGCTACTGGTTGCACCACTTGTCCACCACTTGTCCACCACTTGTCCACCACTTGTCCACCACTTGTCCACCACTTGTCCACCACTTGTCCACCACTTGTACAACCAGGACACACATAGACCACAGAATGGTATCACAAGCACATTTTCTTTGTGAATGTGGTGAGACCTTTGCTTTACAGTGCATGGAAAATGTATCAGGAAAAGTAAGATAAAGCACACGCTCATAAAATAACACATATAATAAACTCATAAAAGTACACCCTAATACCTTCTCATTCCTAGTGATTGTAGGTCACCCAGCCCTTGACATTAGGACTTTGTCTACAACATTCTTATCACTCAAGTTCTGCAGAAACCGCTTTATGACCACATGAACCCTGAACGTGGCATCCAACCAACTATTTGTCACGGCTGTTCCTACATACTGACACTAGACAGATGGTAGATGGGCAGACTGAACCATGATCGTGGTCTGACCACTTTAAACACTTGTTTCTGTCTGGGCAGCTGTTGCCTGTCACGCATGGCTTCTGTTCAGGGCACTTCTGGGGCATTGAAGCTTTTGTTCTCTGCCCTGGAACTAGCATGGATCAAGGAGAGAAAAAAAAATGTCAGCCTCCAGCAGGGCTCTTTTTTTTTTTTTTCTCAGAACAGGTGCAGAAAGGCTCCATTACCAAGTAACCCTTCGTCTCCACCCCTACCCACCTCCAAGCACTGTTCCTTGGTTTCACCCCCTAAGTAATTTGTATGGATTTTGTTAATAACAAGAAAAGAAGTTATAGACCCCCCCTCTGGCAACGATAGATCCCCCCCCCCAGCAACAATGGACCACCTGCAACAATAGACCCCAAGCAGCAACAATGACTCTTCCCCTCAGCCAGCATCAATAGACCATACAGCACACCCATGGGCGTCCGAAGAACTTTTTTTGGAGGGGGGGGGGGGGGGGGGGGGGGGGGGGGGGGGGGGGGGGGGGGGGGGGGCATCATTTTAAGGTCACCCATGCTCTGACCTTTTCGACAATGTCATTATCACATTATCATGGTCAGAAACTGCAGACGTAGTACAGGTGATGTTCAGAGACTGCGGACATGGCCCAAGAGACTGTCTGAGACTGCGGACATGGCCCAAGAGACTGTCTGAGACTGCGGACATGGCCCAAGAGACTGTCTGAGACTGCGGACATGGCCCAAGAGACTGTCTGAGACTGCGGACATGGCCCAAGAGACTGTCTGAGACTGCGGACATGGCCCAAGAGACTGTCTGAGACTGCGGACATGGCCCAAGAGACTGTCTGAGACTGCGGACATGGCCCAAGAGACTGTCTGAGACTGCGGACATGGCCCAAGAGACTGTCTGAGACTGCGGACATGGCCCAAGAGACTGTCTGAGACTGCGGACATGGCCCAAGAGACTGTCTGAGACTGCGGACATGGCCCAAGAGACTGTCTGAGACTGCGGACATGGCCCAAGAGACTGTCTGTCTGTCTGAGGCTGCGGACATGGCCCAAGAGACTGTCTGTCTGTCTGAGGCTGCGGACATGGCCCAAGAGACTGTCTGAGGCTGCGGACATGGCCCAAGAGACTGTCTGTCTGAGGCTGCGGACATGGCCCAAGAGACTGTCTGAGGCTGCGGACATGGCCCAAGAGACTGTCTGAGGCTGCGGACATGGCCCAAGAGACTGTCTGAGGCTGCGGACATGGCCCAAGAGACAGGGTGTGATAGAGCGAGAGGGGGTGAAAAAGACAGAGGGGGAGAGAGAGAGAGAGAGGGATGATGGGGGTAATCACTCCTAATCCGATCCCTGATTCCAGGGGGGGGCACGTGCCCCTACCTGCGTACGCCCCTGAGCACACCCAAACGTTCCTTGCCATCACATACATTCAGTGCTAGAACTGCGTTCCCTTGGTTTCCTGCTGGAAAAATGCCCTGGCCTCCAGTGCCAGATGGGAGCCAAGTATGTGACATTCATAGTGGCTGTTTTAAACACTTAAGCCCCCGGACAATTTGGCTGGCCAAAGACCAGAGCACTTTTTGCGAATCGCCACTGTGTCGCTTTAACTGACAATTGCGCGGTCGTACGACGTGGCTCCCAAACAAAATTGACATCCTTTTTTTTCCCACAAATAGAACTTTCTTTTGGTGGTATTTGACCACCTCTGCGTTTTTTTATATTTTTGCGCTATAAACAAAAATAGAGCGACAATTTTGAAAAAAAAAAAAAAAACTATATTTTTTACTTTTTGCTATAATAAATATCCCCCCCCCCCCAAAAAAAAAAAAAAATATATATAAAAAATTTATTTTTTTCCTCAGTTTAGGCCGATATGTATTTTTCTACATATTTTTGGTAAAAAAAATCACAATAAGCGTTTATTGATTGGTTTGCGCAAAAGTTATAGCGTCTACATAATAGGGGTTAGTTTTATGTCATTTTTATTTAATATTTTTTTTTTTTTTTTACTAGTAATTGCGGCGATCTGTGATTTTTATTTTTTTTTTTTTTCGTGACTGCGACATTATGGCGGACACATCGGACAATTTTGACACATTTTTGGGACCATTGTCATTTTTACAGCGATCAGTGCTATAAAATTGCACTGATTACTGTAAAAATGACACTGGCAGTGAAGGGGTTAACCACTAGCTGGCTAGGAAGGGGTTAAGTGTGTCCTAGGGAGTGATTCTAACTGTTGGGGGCGTGGCTACATGTGACACATCACTGATCATAGCTCCCGTTCACATGGAGCTATGATCAGTGACAGTGTCACTAGGCAGAACGGGGAGATGCTTGTTTACATTAGCATCTCCCCGTTCTTCAGCTCCGTGAGACGATTGTGGGTATCCCCACGGACATCGAGTCCACGGGACCCATGATCCGACTCAAGGAGCTTGCGGCAGGGTCGCGCGTGCGCACGCACACGACCCCACAGCGGCAAGTTCAAAGGGACGTACCTGTACGCCCATTTGCCCAACCGTGCCATTCTGCTGACGTAAATGTAAATGCGGCGGTCGTGATTAAAGTGATTAAAGTATAACTAAAGCCAAATCATTTCATTTTGGATGGAGTAGGGAATGATGAAAAACCGTGTTGGGTTTTTTTTTTTTTTTTCCCCCCTGTGCCTCATTGGGGAGATTTTCCTTCATTTCCTGTTGTGTAGAGACCGCAGGAAGTGAAAGAAAATCTCATCAAAGTGAATGACACAATTGTTACTGGTACAAGTGGAAGATTTCCCCTCTATTCCTGTTCTGGTGCCAACTCAAAATGTGTTTTATTTATTTATTTTTTTCCCTCACTTTGAATCCTGGTGAAAATGGTCACCAGGAAAAACCAACCACCACTCTGTCCAAAACCTTAATTTTAAAGTTTTTTTGTCTTTAGATACATTCTCAATTAGAATATGATTTCCTGGATCTTCTACTAATGGGTCATGGTTGGGACTTCTGAGCTGGCACTTTTTAGGGCAGCATGTGATTACCATTTTACCTTGAGACTTCCACTATACCTCCAGCTAGTAAGGACACTGTGCAGACAGCACAGGGATGCATGGCATGTAAATCCTGGGGCAAGCCATCTGACATTTTGGAGGTGCAGAGTGTATGATGGCAATATCACTATTTTATGTTCTAAATCGCTTTTGTAATTGCTCCTGTGTAGGAAAAAACATCTAATTGTTGTATGTGCTTCTTCACCCAGCGCCAACAGAAGAGGAGATGGAGGTGTGTGAAGATATGGCGGTTGACCTAGAAGTGGTCAATATGCGGAAACGTCAATGTATGGATGGAGTACTGGACCACCCGCTCAATGTACGTTCTTCTTCTATGTATTTGTGTGTGCTGAAAAGGAGATCTCTATTCACCAGTGTTAGCGAAATTCGGCTGTCCGCAGAACAGCCAATTTTTCCTGTTTCTAATATAAATAACCATTTCTGTCTTAATGATATAATGCCTTACCTACAAATCTTCCATTACCTCCCAAACCCCTTCATCCATGCATTCATCCTTATCTCAGCCCCCTCATTCAAACCTCACCAGCCAAGCATTGCATTGTCCCAGCTCAGTGAACTCCTTTATTTAGAAAACATTCCAAGCCACACCCTCAGGGGTTTGCCTCCAACAGCTAAACCCCTCCCACAGAAGGTTGTGACCTCATCTCATTCACACAGGATGTCAATGACCATATAAGGAAATACAATACAATGGTGTTACAATACAGGGACAATTGTTTTCCTTCAAAAGAACCAATCACAGAATACATTCAAATAGACTAAGCAGTGATGTCCAAACCGTCTAAACTGCTTTCAATGACAACGAACGATATAAAGCCATGGCTCCGTGGGCCATAATATTTATATCGTTATGCTAAAGTTCCAGTGTACACAGAGATGTTCGCTTGAAGTTATTAATGCAGTCACCGGGAAATGGCCAGTCTCCCGATGAGGCACAAATGAACTTCCTCAAACCAGCAAACACGTCTGTAGTGTCCACAGGAAGATTTCCGCCAACGTCTTTATGTGCGAATATGCTCAGATGAGCGCATTACAGCAAAACCGACACTGGGGGGCATCTGACAACATACATTAATAACATTTTCCATGACACCAGTAAATATTTTAGGCAGAAGTCAGAAATCTTTATTAGAGTTGTGTGTTTTTTTTTTTTTGTTTTTTTTTTTTGTTTTTTATGTGTCTATTGGGAAGATTCCTCCACACCTTCTTCTATGTGGTCACCAGGACAATCCCAAAATTGCAAGAAGAGTTTTTTGGCTTCAGAATCCCTTTAATCATTAGATAATGGGGTGGCTTTACTAAAGGCAAGTGGACTGTGCAGTTGCACCAATTTCCCCCACAAATTAGTGAATGTTACACACCGTATATACTTGAGTAAAAGGCAACCCGAATATAAGCCGAGGCACCTAATTTTACCAATAAAAAATGGAAAACGTATTGACTCAAGTATAAGTCTACGGTGAGAAATGTGCAGCTACTGTAAGTAGAAAAGAGGGTCAACAATGCCCATTTGCAGCCTCACTGTGCCCATTTACAGCCATTGGTCCCCCGAACTTTAAACTTGGTAGTTAAGGGTTCCTAGATGCCCCCTCGCTGTAGCCAAACTTTGGAGTCTCTGGACCCGAAGGGTCCTGAAATAACATTGCTGCAGATGGACACAGTTGTCCGTACCTTTGGGCCACTTGGTGCTAGGAACCCCAAATTTGGTATGCAAACTCACAACATATGGCACTACAACATATCCAAATATGGGGTTCCTATTACTAAGTGACCCCGAGATACGGGGCCCCAAAGTTGGTTCAGAAAATGTCAAGCACTTTTCTGCAGCAGAGAATGACATTTTCCGAACCGACTTTGGGGCCCTGTATCTCGGGGCCACTTAATGCTAGGAACCCCATTGGATATGTTGTAGTGTTGGTTCCACTGGGTTTGCACACCTAATTTGGGGTTCCTAGCACCAAGAGGCCCCGAGATACGGGGCCCCAAATTCGGTCGGAAAATGTCATTTTCTGCTGCAGAAAAGTGATTTACTCGAGTATAAGCTGAGGGGGGCACTTTCAGCACAATAAAATATGCTGAAAAACTCGGCTTATACTCGAGTATATACGGTAGTTAGTCAGGTTGAAAAAAAGACACACGTCCATTTTAGTTCATCCAAAAAAAAGATACAATCCCATATACACAATCCTTCACCCACAGTTGGGTGAAGCTTCACTTTATATAGAATACCCAATCAGGGGTAAGGAAAAGAGCTGCATTTTTTACTTGCAGATGATTGGATGATGGAAATCCAGCAGAGCTTCGCCTTATTCACTAATCTCTGGGGAAAATAAATGCAACTACACTTGCAAAGTGCACAGTCTATTTGCCTTTAGTAAATCCACCCCAATGTGTACTTTATATCTATTTTTTGTATTGAGCTCTAGAAGAACGTGAACTAAAGTTTTTTGCTAGGTCAGACATTTCAGAACCGATGTATCTGGGGAAAAAAAAAAATTATGTGTGTGTGTGTGTGTGTGTGTGTGTGTGTGTGTGTGTGTGTGTGTGTATATGTATATATGTGTGTGTGTGTGTGTGTGTGTGTGTGTGTGTGTGTGTGTGTGTGTGTGTGTGTATGAGAGAGAGAGATCTCTTCTAAAGCCTCGTACACACGATCGGCTTTTCCGACGGGAAATGTTCGATGACAGGCTGTTGGTGGAAAATCCGACCTTGTGTACGATCCATCGGACGATTGTTGGATTTTCCACGGACAAATGTTGGATGGCCGGTTTTAAAAAGTCCAAAGTGCAAGGACGAGCCGGAAGCAGTCGGTCTTGTAAACTAGCGCTGGTAATGGAGAATTAACATTCGTGACGCGGCAAATTATGAAATCTCCAAATCCAGCGCACAATTCTCTTCTTCTTTATGGGATAATAATGAAGCTGCTTTGCTGGTGATACTGATGGAGTTATTGCAAACTAATTTTCAAAGGCTTTTTTTTTTTTCTAGTGATATCAAGAATAATATTATTATGCTTTATTTTTTATTTATTTATTTTTTTATTTATTTTTTTTGGGCAAGTTACACCATTATCCTGTAGTTTTTAAGATCAAAGATACAACTATGTTGGTGTCCCTTGTCAATTTTACATTGTATTTTTTTTAAAATGTAACTGCCGACTCCCAAACTGTCATTTGAAGTAAAACACATAGCCAAGTATTATTCTACACTATTGTTTTTATTGTGCATTAAAAAAAGAAAACAAATAAAATTACACATGCTATCTGCCAATAGAACTTAACCAAAAAGTACATTCTATGCATCCAAAAATCTAGAAAATATACCAAATCAAATCATTATTGCTTTGACATTATTTTTTTGGTTGAATAACTCCAAGGCCAATAATAAATAACATGTTCTCTCCTCCGATTCCGCAACATGTCTGGTTAATGAACGGCCGCTCAGAAACTAAATGAAAAGCGCAAACTGAAAAGCGCTAAATGAAAAGCGCGAATCAACACTCACCAAACTTCTACTAACACAAAATTAGCAGAAGGAGCCCAAATGGTGGCGCTAAAGAGCTGAAAAAACATTTAGTACGTCACTACGTTCGTGTTTGTTGGCCGACAATTCCTTTCCGTGTGTATGCAAGACAAGTTTGGGCCAACGCCCTTTGTACAAAAGTACACGGTTTTGTTGGCCAACAATCCGATCGTGTGTACGAGGCTTAAGTGTCTCATCGACTCTGGTAAGAGCTGTGCTACTGTGGTGTACCAAAGCCTACCCAGCCATAGTGACCATTTTGAATTCGGAATTGTGATTCTTTAACCTTCTCCCCAACCACAATCTGTAGAACAATGTCCCTCAACATTTTGCACCGTGCTGATTACTTTTTTTCTGTTTTCTAAAAGTAAACTGCTCTCTGCATCTTATTGAGAAACCATGGCATATAAAGGTGTAGTGCAGGGGTCTCAAACTGGCGGCCCCCAGCTGTTGCAAAACTACAAGTCCCATCATGCCTCTGCACTGTGGGTGTCATGCTTAAAACTGTCAGCCTTGCAATGCCTCATGGGACTTGTAGTTTCGCAACAGCTGGAGGGCCGCCAGTTTGAGACCCCTGGTGTAGTGCCTCAAGAAGCCTTTCAGTGTGCCATTGAGAACCTTTTTAAAACCCAGATTATTAGGAATTATACCAGTGGTTCTTAACCTCTAGTCATGGCACACTTTACAAGTATGCAAAATCTCTAGGCACTCGTGTCTAAAATGGGGTCCCTCCATCACATCAGAGTCCTCACCTTTTTGAATCCGAGTCCTCGGCCAGCCCACCTGCACTATGGAAACGCAGGCTGCTGAGCAAAAATATGGCAGCTTGATGCCTCTGACATGCCCAGAAGGCACCACAGGGTGCAGTAGAACCTTGGTTGACAAACACTGTATTATAATAATACTGACAAGGACTTGGATACTTGTGCTTTGACCTGGCATAAATACCCCACTATGATCAATAAGAATGATGCCGCAGCCCCATTGACCCATATTGAAGGTGCAGCCTCAATGACCAATAGTGAGAGCTGAAGGGTGGAGGGGCCCTGAATGTGACCTGAACTGTGGTCTGTATTTTTATTCTGTAGTCTGTTAATATTGACCTAGATGCTTCTGACTCCAAAAAAAAAAAAAAACACTATTGACCCTTAATAATGGACAGCTTTACTGACCAGTAGGGAGTGCGGAAGGGGTGGGCCTGAGCTCAACCTTCTGAAAAATTCAAGCGACTTCAGCTATTTTTTTTTACATTATATTACCCTCAAGTCTTATACTTACTGCTTTATCTTCGTGCCAGGCCTATGTTCTGTGGGCCACTTGGAGCCACCTACCCTTCCCTGAAAAATCTCCCATTCAGGGAAATTGTTCTGTTCATGAGCAGAAAACTCCTTGATTCCCCTTGAGAAACCAACTATTGTGTCCCAATGGTGCACAACTTCCCTATAGGAGTAAATGGGATATTTGTGCATAAGAAGCTGCGCCACCAGGAGCGTTTTGGAGTGGTGGCTTCCAGTTGGTTGCACAGTAGTAGTGCTGTAGTGTAAAAGCCTAAAACAGTTTATAGTGCAAATGGCAAAATTGTAAGGTAAATCCAGGTTCAAGCCTTTCCATTGTATGCTCAATTCATGTCATTATAGATATGATTGCACATGATTGGATGATGGAAATCCAGCAGAGCTTCGCCGCATTCACTAATCTCTGGGGAAAATAAATGCAACTACACTTGCAAAGTGCACAGTCTATTTGCCTTTAGTAAATCCACCCCAATGTGTACTTTATATCTATGTTTCACTCTCTCTGCATTGTGGCAAAAGCAATCGAGTTATTAATTTTTATCCAGGAAACATGACAAGTGTCCTAAAGTCACTTGACTCTACCTACCCTACTCCTACTGTACACTATGAGTTCTCTGTCATGTGTTGTAAAATCTAAGGAGCGCCTCACAGGGTCGCTAGCACTATACTTCCTGAAGTCTTTCTTGGATAAGTCTTGGTCTCTATTTCTTGTATTACCATTCTCAAACACATGGCCCCTGCCCCCATCTATAACTGGCCTTCACAGCAAGGAGCACATGGAAGGGCAACGCATGATAGACAAAACCAAGAGAAAATTCCCAGCTCAACTCGCCAACCGAATTAATCTGTCTAACAGTATGCATTAAAAACAGGTTTAGTTTGCACACATTTGCAAACGTATGTGTAAACTGCAGGGCCCCTTTATGGCACCCTGTATTACCGGCGGTCGGTTGGTAAGCAGACTGGAGCTGAGCTGGGAATTTCCTCTCTGGTTTTGTTTGCATGCGTTGCCCTTCCATGGATACTGCCAGCTCTATCTGGTATTTGATATCATTTTTTTTTTTTTCATCCCAAATAAATCTTTTGTGCAGCAATCCTTCTTCGTGTTTCTACATTTTGGTCTGTGGGAAGGACTAGATTGCTAGCACAGCTTAAAGTAGAGACCATCCAGTGCACCTCACCGTGTGTGTGTGTGTGTGTATGTATGTATGTGTGTGATTATATTTATATTTATATATATATATATATATATATATATATATATATATATATATATATATATATATATATATATATATATACATTTTCTCAGCTTAAAAGACAATAAAAATACACTAATCCTTTTATATATAGCTGTGGTTTATATTTATAGATTATTTTAGGGTAGGGGCACAGTTGCACTAGAGCCTTGATGTAATGAGGACACTGAGCAAGTAGGATGGGTTTCTCAAGCTTCAGTTTTCACCATTTTTAAAAAAAATACTTTTTACCTTTTTAGTGGTAGGTGATGATTCTACCCTGTAAAGCAGTAGTCAACTTTCTTGATATGGGGGGGCTCAAGTGTAGCTCCTGACACCACTAAAGGGCCGCTCATAAAATTCAGTGAATATCCATGGTCAGATACAGCAGTCACACAACCGGATATAGTCAAAGACAGTGGACAAGAGATTGTTAGACTGTGGACATAATATAGGAGATGGTCACAAACTGCTGATGTGGTAAAAGAGATGCTCTGACTATGGACATAATGCAAGAGATGGTCAGAGGCTGGGGACATAATGCAAGAGATGGTCAGAGGCTGGGGACGTAATGCAAGAGATGGTCAGAGGCTGGGGACATAATGCAAGAGATGGTCAGAGGCTGGGGACGTAATGCAAGAGATGGTCAGAGGCTGGGGACGTATTTCAAGAGATGGTCAGAGGCTGGGGACATAATGCAAGAGATGGTCAGAGGCTGGGGACGTAATGCAAGAGATGGTCAGAGGCTGGGGACGTAATGCAAGAGATGGTCAGAGGCTGGGGACATAATGCAAGAGATGGTCAGAGGCTGGGGACGTAATGCAAGAGATGGTCAGAGGCTGGGGATGTATTTCAAGAGATGGTCAGAGGCTGGGGATGTATTTCAAGAGATGGTCAGAGGCTGGGGATGTATTTCAAGAGATGGTCAGAGGCTGGGGATGTATTTCAAGAGATGGTCAGAGGCTGGGGATGTATTTCAAGAGATGGTCAGAGGCTGGGGATGTATTTCAAGAGATGGTCAGAGGCTGGGGATGTATTTCAAGAGATGGTCAGAGGCTGGGGATGTATTTCAAGAGATGGTCAGAGGCTGGGGATGTATTTCAAGAGATGGTCAGAGGCTGGGGATGTATTTCAAGAGATGGTCAGAGGCTGGGGATGTATTTCAAGAGATGGTCAGAGGCTGGGGATGTATTTCAAGAGATGGTCAGAGGCTGGGGAAGTATTTCAAGAGATGGTCAGAGGCTGCGGATGTATTTCAAGAGATGGTCAGAGGCTGGGGACGTAGTTCAAGAGATGGTCAGAGGCTGGGGACGTAGTTCAAGAGATGGTCAGAGGCTGGGGACGTAGTTCAAGAGATGGTCAGAGGCTGGGGACGTAGTTCAAGAGATGGTCAGAGGCTGGGGACGTATTTCAAGAGATGGTCAGAGGCTGGGGACGTAGTTCAAGAGATGGTCAGAGGCTGGGGACGTAGTTCAAGAGATGGTCAGAGGCTGGGGACGTATTTCAAGAGATGGTCAGAGGCTGGGGACGTATTTCAAGAGATGGTCAGAGGCTGGGGACGTATTTCAAGAGATGGTCAGAGGCTGGGGACGTATTTCAAGAGATGGTCATAGGCTGGGGACGTATTTCAAGAGATGGTCATAGGCTGGGGATGTATTTCAAGAGATGGTCATAGGCTGGGGATGTATTTCAAGAGATGGTCATAGGCTGGGGATGTATTTCAAGAGATGGTCAGAGGCTGGGGACATGATAGAAGTTTTTGGAGACTGGGGGACATGCTTCAGGAGACAGTCCTATAGCAGTAATGCTAAAACCGGGCAATGGGGAAACACGGATTGGTGTCCGCAGGGGCCCCTAGGGTTGCACAAAAAGTGCCAAAGGGCTGCAGGTTTGGCACCAGGGCTGTAAAAGCATCACAATAAATATTTGTAATTGAGCTATATGTACCTCTTCACACTATTGCTTCATGGACACCCAACTCCAAACTTTCTTTAAGGACATCCAATTTCAAAATTATTTTTTTTTGCTGTTCTTAAAGTTAGCGTTGCTTCGCTTTTTTTTTTATTTTATTTTTTCCTTCAAAAAGGCCCCTGAGATATCAGTTTGCACTTTACAGTTTGTGCATTCAGAGATTCCAATGACTTGTCTGTCAGGCTCAAAGTTCATATCATTAGTTGCCTTAACACATTTACACGCCCTGGAATTCTGCTTTGCTTAGTGTGAAAATTTCGACCAAGGCGGCACACTTAAGGCGAGAACTTGAAACCGGCAGCCCATCTGTCCAATATTTTATTTATTTTTTATTTATTTAAAAAAAAAAAATTTCATCAAAGGGTAGAAAATGCTAATGCTGGTTTTTCCTTTCTGTCTTGGCTTTAATGGGAAAGCCATGATTGTCGATTTAATCCTTTAATATGTCTTGGATCGTCTACTCAGAAAATGTTCAGCAGGTGCACCTGTCCATAGAAGTGATCCGCACAACCGATGTTGCTCTAAAATCTTGCTTTTATTAGAAGTACTACAGTGTACAAGTCGCTTCTATGGACAATTACTCTCCACTTGCCGACCAGCCGCCATCATTGTACTGTGGCAGGTCGGCTCTTTACCGCAAATAGTAGTACAATAACAGTGCATATTTTTAGCACTGATTACTGTAATGTCACGGATTCCCCCAAAAAGTGTCAAAAGTCAGTTAGGTGTCTGATCTGTGCGCCGCAATGTCGCAGTCTCGCTAAATCAGATCACTGCCATTACTAGTAAAAAAAAAAACAAATGAAAAAATAATAAAAATGCCATAAATATATCGCCTATTTTGTAGATGCTATAACTTTTGCGCAATCCAATATACGTGTATTGTGATAATTTTTCTCATTTTAATTTTTGGATATTTATTATAGCAAAAAGTTAATTATTGCTGCTTCTTTTTCTTTTTTTTTATTGTCGCTTTTTCTGTTTATAGCACAAAAAATAAAAACTAGAGGTGATCAAATGCCACTAAAATAAAGTTCTATTTGTGGGGGGAAGAAAGGACATAAAATGTGTTTGGGTGCAGCGTCGCACGACCGCGCAATTGTCAGTTAAAGCGACGCAGTGCTGTAACCCAAAAAAAATGGCCCGGTCATTAAGGGGGTGAATCCTTCTGGCCCTTAAGTGGTTAATGGACACTGGCTAACATGGAGGGGAGTTTCTAGGCAAAAAAAAAATGAGAGCTCAAAAGCCTGCAGGAGCCACTTCTTTGCGCTGCAGTGTGCATGTGCCCTAACAGTTTATGTGCAGGTTTAGGAGATATCATTTTTACCTACAAGTAGGCTTTATTATAAGCTTGCCTATAGGTAATAAATAAAGTTTACTACCACTTTAAAGCCTAACTCCGGGTTCCAAGTAGAAGGTCAAGGCAGGCAGCAGGCGTACAACAGGATCGATGCCAAGTAGTAAACAGGATCAGCCAATCGAGAGGACATCGGAGGACAGGCTGCCTTGTGACCATCAGCAGATCATCAGGATTGAGAACGGAAATCAGCTCCTAGCTAGAATAGCAGAACAAGACGGCTTCCCAAAGTGCTGATACAGATCTTTTCATTCAGGAATTATGTCATGCATATTTAACCACCTGATTACTGGGCACTTAAACCCCCCTCGTGACCAGACCAATTTTCAGCTTTTGGCGCTGACGTACTTTGAATGACAATTGCGCGGTCATACAACACTGTACCCAAATGAAATTTTTATATCTTTTTTCCCACAAATAGAGCTTTCTTTTGGTGGTATTTAACCACAGCTGGGGTTTTTATTTTTTGCTAAACAAACAAAAAAAGATGGAAAATTAAAAATAAAAATCATGTTTAATAGTTTGTTATAAAATTTTGCAAACAGGTAATTTTTCTGCTTCATTGATATGCGCTGATGAGGCTGCACATGTGGGCACTGATAGGCTGCACTGGTTGGCACTGATAGGCTGCACTGGTTGGCACTGATAGGCTGCACTGGTGGGGACAGATAAGTCGGTACTGATGGGGACAGCAAAGATGGCACCGATGGGCACGGATGGGTGGCACTGTGGGCACTGGTGGGTGGCACTTATGGGCACTGGTAGGGGACACTGATGGGCACTGGTAGGGGACACTGACAGGTGGGCACTGACCAATGGCACTGTGGGCACTGACCAATGGCACTGGTAGGCGGCACTTTAATTATGCAAAGGTGGGCACCATGGATTGGGCACATTGCAGTGAGAGGGACTGATGTCCCTCTCACTGCCGCCGGTGATCGGCTTTTTTTTTTTTTCTCCTCGCGCTGACAGCGCGAGAAGAAAAAAAAGCCGATTACCGGCTCTGGTATTATCACATGATCAGCTGTCATTGGCTGACAGCTGATCACATGGTAAGGGGTCGGGATCGACCCCTTACTCGGATCTGTGATCCAGCGAGTCTCGCTGATCACAAAGCGCCGCGCGCGCCCTTCAGGGGGCGCGCAGGCAGCTCGTGGCCTGGGACGACGTCAATAGACGTCGTCCCGGCATCTTAGATCCGCGCTGTAGCCGTCATTCGGCTATAGCGTGGATCTCAGGTAGTTAAAGGATAACTACATTTTTTAATTATTTTTATTTTTTACTTGTATAGTGCCAACAATTTATGCAGCACTTTACATATACTGTACATTCACTTCAGTCCCTGTCCTCCAAAAGCTTACAGTCTAAGGTCCCCAACTCGCACACACATACAAGGGCCAATTTTAGACGTTGGACGTTTAGAATTAACCTACTATCATGTCTTTGCCGTGTGGGAGGAAGTACTTGGAGGAAACCCACACAGGGAGAACATGCAAACTCCAGGCAGTTAGTGCCATGGTTTGGATTCTAGTTGGGGATAATTCTAATGTACAATGGTGTAGGTCACAGGGATCTCCAAACTAAGGCCCTCCAGCTGTTGCAGAAACTACACATCCCATGAGGCATTGTAAAACTCTGACATTGACAGACATGACTAGGCATGATGGAAATTGTAGTTCTTGGACCACTGGAGGGCCATAGTTTGAAGACCCCTGGTGGGGGAAGGGTACAGGGAAAAAAAGCAGCGTGGGCAGGGCTTGGATCGCCTGTTCTATGAGGTCTCCATCTAAGTTCTGTATAATTTAAGCCAACCATGGTTGGAAGGGTAGGGTGAAGAGGGTAAGGGAAGGGGGACACGTGTAATCTGTTTTTATAGTAATGCATTTATCCCCTAAAACTAGCCTATGATGACGCACAGGGGAGTTGCAGTGCAACCCGTACCAGATGCAGGCAGGAAATATGGAGGTATGCTGCCAACATATGTGTAGCGGCCATAACCCCTTGAGGGGCGGCCTTGAATTTTGGGCTTACCAGTTACCTTCGCTTGGCTTGTTAATCCATGTCCAGGGATTCCCAGGGTTAGTACCCAACAACTTTGGACACTGACACCATAAATGTCCTTTAAAAGGTTTTTATTTGCAGGGGTAACATCCAACAAACACAGTCTTGAATAGGAACAGAGGGCAAGGGTGAAGAAACTCGGGCACCTTGAACTGCTGACAATTGAAAAGTCTCTTATATGAACCCAGAGAGTAGCCACTCGCAGCTGGGTACTTCAATGCTGAACAAATCTCTAGCCAGAGATTATGGCAGTCAACACTTTGATCCAGAAACTTGTAAAGTCTCTGGCACAGCATAAACTTTCAACCGAAAGTGGATAGGAACCTTTTCTCAGTACCTGGAGCTTTCTCTGTCTCCTTGGCAGTACTGCGTAACTGTGGATTCGTCAGTGTCCATAACAACCCAGCAACCAGGCTCTTCTTGAGATGCCAGCTTGTTCGCCCTCCTCCGAAGAGTCCTCCCCCGGTCGCTTGCATGAGCTGCGGTGCCCCTCCAAGATTGAGAGCGAACCCGGACACCTTGAATCCTCTTTCAGTTACTGCGCCTCGGACCAGCCAGTTCCGAAACTCGGGAACAGATGGATCCTTGCCCCAGACCAAGCGGGTCTGTGGGGCTAGACAAACTGACCATGTTGCGGGATGGCAAACGCTCCCGTTACCGGGACCCCTCGCGGGGCTACCCCGGTTCAGATTCTGGAATTGGCAGCTACGGCCGAACACGTGACTTCAGCATCTTAAGTACAGGGGGTCCCCGAGTTACGAACTCGTTAGGGACTGCCCGCCTGTACGGAAGTCGGAAATGTTCGTAAGTCTGCCGCGCATGCGCAGACCGACAAATACAGAGATTTCCGATGTTCCGTCTAATGCCGTTCTGTGCATGCGCGGCAAATTACGGACATTTTCCAGCATTTTCCGAAGCTCCGTATGGCCGCGCATGCGCAGAACGGCCGAAAGACGGCGAAAAACACCAAAAAATGGCGGAGGGTCCCCGCAGCGCCCCGTTCGTAAGTAGGGGTTGTTCGTTAGTCGGGGACCCCCTGTACCCTTCCCAAGACGCACCCACTGATTGGCTCCGGGGAAGACTGATACTCAAACCATCCAACCAGGCCTGATTCTAGGCCTGTCATGTGTACCTCACTGTACCCATGAACAGGCAGAACCCTAACACAGCCCAGCCAAACTGATGCCAGAATAAACCTGCACAATTAACCCTCAGAACCCTGTTACTGTTCTGAGGAAAAACTAAATTTCCACACATAGTGGACACTTTGTGAAAGTGTCCCCACTACATTTGGTTGTATGGGTGGCACAGGCATGTTCCTTATCTCACCTGGAGCGGTAGGTTTTTTTTTTTTTTTTTTTTTCTCATGACACGGTCAGATGTTAACGGGTGCCATTGAAATGAATGTGATTTTGCTTGTTGGGCGTTTTTTTTTTTTTTCCTGGCTTTTTATCAGCTGAAAACGCTCAGAAGTGAATGCAGCCTTATGCCGCGTCGTACACACGTTCGGGAAATGCCGCCAGCAAAACTCAGATGAGAGCTTTTTGTCGTAAAATGCGACTGTGTACGCTCCTTCGGTCTTTTGCTGGCGGAATTCCAGCCAGCAAAAGATTGAGAGCAGGTTCTCTATTTTTCGTTCGGGAAAAGTTCCTATCCGAAAATGCGATCGTCTGTATGCAATTCCGACGTGCAAAATTCCTACGCATGCTTGGAAACAATTGGACGCATGCTCGGAAGCAGTGAACTTGATTTTTTTGGCTCGTCGTAGTGTTGTACGTCACTGCGTTCTTGACGGTCGAAAGTTCAGAGAACGTTTGTGTGACCGTGTGTATGCAAGACAAGCTTGAGCGGACTTCTGTTGGAAAAACCATCCAAGATTTTTCAGACGAAAAATCCACTCGTGTGTACGGGGGGCATTAGACTATATGGAATACTACAGATGGGGTTGGAACATCTGCAGTGGGTGATGGAGTAGCCAAGAAATGCAAAGCCAAGTGGGTTGCTGTGCTTGTACAACATATACCTGAAATGTCACTTATGGGGAAAATTCAGTAAAGTCTCTCCTGTTGTATATTAACAGTGGAGGTATCCGCAGTCAGAATACAATGCCCTGGTGTGCGTGATGATTCGCCCATCCACCCACACAAGATGGACAGAGGAATCGATCACTTTAAATATATATATAATTTCTATTGTCCATTGCATTTCTGTATATGGATGATGGCAATGTAATTATTTTAATGAAAATAACATTAAAAAAATCACACTACCTTTCTTTTTTTTTTTTCTTATGTGATGTACAGCTATCACATGACCCAACGGGAAACAAAAGCAGGAGGAGCCTCTAGTCCTCTGCTGCTGGTCACATGTTCAAAAATAAACTTATTTGGAATACAGAGTAAAAATAAATAATATATCAAACTGTCTTAAATTGGCATAAAATGTATATTTGAAATCAAATCTTTGTGGAAATAACGTGGTATGCGCAGATTTCTGCCAGGCTGTGTCACGCTCCTTCCAGCCTGTGTCTAATGCCGCGTACACACGATCGGAATTCTCATCGGAAAAAGCTCTGATGGTTTTCCCGTCGGAATTGGGGCAGGGCACAGTGGTGTAGTGGTTAGCACTCTCACCTAGCAGTTCGAATCCCAACCACGACACTACCTGCCTGGAGTTTGCATGTTCTCCCTGTGCCTGCGTGGGTTTTCTCCGGATACTCCGGTTTCCTCCCACACTCCAAAGACATGCTGGTAGGTTAATTGGCTTCTGTCCAAAAATTGGCCCTAGTATATGAATGGGGGGACCTTGGATTGTGGGCTCCTTGAGGGTAGGGACCGATGTGAGTGTGCAATGTACAGGGATAGGGACAATTGTAGACACTCACTCAGGTTGAACCAGATGGACTGGTGTCTTTATTCAACCTTACTAACTATGTAATTCCGACGGAATTTTGCTCAAACTGTCTTGCCTACACACGTTCACACCAAATTCCGACGGTCAATAACACCACGACATACAACACGTTCGACGGCACTATAAAAGGGAAGTTTAATGCTTCCGAGCATGCGTTGAATTGTTTCCGAGCATGTGCCGGAATTGCATACACACGATCGAAAAATCCGATAGAAAGGTTTTCCGTCGGAAAAATTAAGAACAGGCTCTCAATCCAAAGTCCGTCGGAAATGCCGACAGATAAAGACCGATGGGCATACACACGGTCGGAAAATCCGATGAAAAGCTCCCATCGGACTATTTCCATCGGAAATTCCGACCGTGTGTACGCGGCATTAGACTTATGCCCCGTACACACGGTCAGATTTTCCGACGGAAAATGTCCTATCGGACCATGTTGTCGGAAAATCCGACCGTGTGTGGGCACCATCGGACTTTTCCCGTCGGAAAAAAATTGAGATCCTGCTCTCAAATTTTCCGACAACAAAGTCCGATCGGACTTTTTTCCGATCGTGTGTAGCGAATTCCGACGGACAAAGTGCCACGCATGCTCAGATCAAATTACAAGACCAAAGCTATTGGCTACTAGCCTCTACGTAGTTCCGTCGTATGCAACGAACGTCACTGCATTCAGAATGATCGGATTTTCCGACAACTTTGTCAGACCGTGTGTATGCAACACCAGTGTCGGACTAAATCCGTCGGAAAAAATCCGACGGATTTTGTGGTTGGAATTTCCGACCGTGTGTATGGGGCATTAGAGGGAGGTGAAGTGTCCATCAATCTACATGTAATATCCCACCCCCATTGCGTTTAGCTGGTTGGTAAGCATGGAGGAGGGAGGGAGTGGGCTGTCATTTACCAAAGTGTATACGCCCACATGTGTGACACTATAGTCACATGGGCTGCTCAGATGCGATAGGGAGGAAATGCTCAGCATAGAAACTCGCTGAAAACTGAGCATGTGCAAAGTTGCCACCACAGCTGCAAAATCCCTAGCTGAATTGGGGACATGGACAGAAGGGGGAGATAGAGAGCAGCAAAATTAACCAGTTTTTTTTTGCAGAATACGGAAAATAAATCTTGAAATTACATTTATTGATAGTTTTTTTTTTTTTTGATGTGGGTTTAGTGACACTTTGAGGGTTAGAAGACGTTCTGCCAGGCTTCTCCACAGACAATGTAGACTTCGCTATATTGTCCCCTCAGGGTGACAACCCAGTGATTTCACTTCAGGGGAATCTGCGTTGTCTGAATTCCCAGAAAGAGTGACCTGGCAGCATCTCCAGATATTTTTAATGACAATAAGAAAGGTGAATAGTCTAACATTAGGCGGATGGCAATGCGTCATTCCGATGTTCAACTGTTCCATCTTTGCCTATAGAGCTACTATAATGAAGAGCGAGATAAATGAAGTTTCCGTAAGCCATCTATGGACCAGGTGCTTGCCCGTATTTCAGGGTTGCCCTGCTTTGTAGCCATCCTTGTGTAAAGTCCTATTTGATCCTGTAATCCCATCTTTAAACCTCCTCCCCAGAATGCAGTGTACCTCTGTTTTTAATAAGATGTTTCTGTGTGCTCAGGGTCGGCATACGTTTCTTTTCTGGTCACAGCAGTTAGTAGACCAGAATTAATTTCGACGGTATCTCAAAGCATTTTTCCAATGCTAAGTGCAAATGTAACTTCCATTAGTGCTTGCTGTGGGAGCTGGTGGCCACCAGTGGATTAAATGATTCACATCTAATCCAAAGCAGAAGGGTCACCTGTCCAAAAAGAGAAGAGCTTCGCTGTATAATCCCTGCAATGCTTGCCCTATTATTTATATAGTTGACGTTAGTTCTGCTCCGTCGGCCGCATGTGATAAATTTGCGAAGGAGCAGTGTTCTCATTCACCTTGACTGATGCATGACGACTTGTACATCATCATTAAAAGGACAAGGCGGCAGGAAAAGTGGAGTGTCTGTTCTGACACCATTGTCATCGTCTGGTCTTCTGTCTGCGGTGTTCTTCTCCCCTCCTTCCTTCTTTTTTTTTTCCGTTTTTATTGACATCTCTAAATGCAACAATTGCATTAGAACATGTCTATCAAAGTCAGATTATACAGAAATGTATAGGAAAACTCTGTAAGGGGATGCGTTTGGTCTTCAGAGAGCCACACTTGGCCAATTACAAAGGGCACTAGAGTACGCTGTGAAATCCTGTGCAATGCTGAGCCTGAAGCATGTTACCAGTTAAAGGTGAAGACTGGGTGCAATCAAGTGGATAAATCTATGCCCTCTCGTGGTATAAAAATGCCTAGCAATAACCAAATTGTTCCCTGTGAGGTGGACAATTATTCCCCCTTAAAACAGAAGTCCACCCTTCTGATCAAGTTTCATGTTATACCCAAATTTAAGGTACAACCTGAAATCTGGTCAATCTGCACCCCAAGACGTGACCCAACACTTACAGAATTCAAGAGTTCTTCCCCAGTCTGCACCCCACCACCTCGAGCCATGACCCAACACTTACAGAATCCAGGGGTTCTTCCACAGTCTGCATCCAACCACCCCGAGCCGTGACCCAGCACTTACAAAATCCAAGGGTTCTTCCTCAGTCTGCACCCCACCACCCCGAGCCATGACCCAACACTTGCAGGATCCAAGGGTCCTACCCCAGTCTGCACCCCACCACCCCAAGCCGTGACCCAGCACTTACAAAATCCAAGGGTTCTTCCCCAGTCTGCACCCTACCACCCCAAGCCGTGACCCAGCACTTACAAAATCCAAGGGTTCTTCCCTAGTCTGCACCCCACCACCCCAAGCCGTGACCCAGCACTTACAAAATCCAAGGGTTCTTCCCTAGTCTGCACCCCACCACCCCAAGCCGTGACCCAGCACTTACAAAATCCAAGGGTTCTTCCCCAGTCTGCACCCTACCACCCCAAGCTGTGACCCAGCACTTACAAAATCCAAGGGTTCTTCCCTAGTCTGCACCCCACCACCCCAAGCCGTGACCCAGCACTTACAAAATCCAAGGGTTCGTCCCAAGTCTGCACCCTACCACCCCAAGCCGTGACCCAGCACTTACAAAATCCAAGGGTTCTTCCCCTTGCCAGCTTCTGTAATATCTGAATTTTGCACAAAATCTATGATTGAAACAAGTCCCATCTGCCACCACGCTTGATGTTCTGTCAGGCTGCATCCATCCTACCCCCCAAACTGACCCTCGCAACCTACAGAATTCAGGGGTTCTTCTCCCTGATGGCTCCTCTCCATTATTAGAATTTTGCACTAAACTAAAAATTATGTTTGCAAAATGGCCTTTCAAGGATAACTTCAATTTTGTGAAAAAAAATTATAGCAAATTAAAAAAATAAAGTGTGTGTGTAAAAATAAATAAATAAAAAGATATATATATATATATATATATATATATATATATATATATATATATATATATATATATATATATATATATATATATATATATATATATATATATATATATATATATGCACTGTGGTCAGATGAGACCAAAATTGAGCTCATTAACTAGACTCGCCATGTTTTGAGGAAGAAAAAGAAAAATGCTGACTATGACCCCGAAGAACACCAATCCCTACATTCAAGCATGGAAGTATAAACATTATGCTTTGGGGCTGTTCCTCTGCTAAAGGTACAGGCTGACTTTGCCGCATTGAGGGGCCAATGGCTAGAGCCATGTATTAAAATCTTGGATTAGAACCTTCTTCCCTCAGCCAGAATACTAAAGATGGGTCGTGGATGGATGTTCCAGCATGACAATGACCCAAAACATACTGCAAAGGCAACAAAGGAGTGGCTTAAGCACATTAAGGTCATGGAGTGGCCTAGCCATTCTCCAGACCTTAATCCTATAGAAAAGCAGAAACTTAGTTGCCAAGCGACAACCAAGAAACCTTAAGGATTTAGAGAAGATCTGTAAAGAAGAGAGGACCAAAATCCCTTCAGAGATGTGTGCAAACCTGGTCACCAACTACAAGAAACGTCCTTGCATCTGTGCTTGCCAACAAGGGTTTCTCTACTAAGTACTAAGTCATGTATTTTTTTTTTTTTCTGGATTTTTGGTTGATATTTTGTCTTTATCATTTAAATTATACCTATGATACAAATGATTGACCCTTCATTTCTTTGTAAGTGGGGTAACTTACAAAAACTGTAGGGGATCAAATAATTTTCCCCTATGTACATAAGCATGTTCAACTACTTTAAATATGTAAAATGCACAGGTCTTCTTATGAGAAGATTATTGGTAAAATGTATAGCCTGGTGACAGGCTCCCTCCCAAAGAAAACGCTAAAAGGCTGGAAAAAGTTGTATAATTTTCCCCCCCTTTCTTTTGTCTTACAGAAGCGTACATGCCATGGATTACCAAGTATGACCAATGGAAATGGTGTCTTGTTGAGCCCAATGGCTGACTGTGATATGGCATACTGGCAGATGGAGATCTCGAATGGTAGAAGAGAGCCAGTAAATGGCTTCATTTTGAAGGAGGTGACACAGCCGACCATCATGGTACAAGAAGCCCCCTACCCCTGCAATTTACCCATGTGCTGTAGCGTCTTATTTCTAATGAGTTTTTTCTTTTTTATATTCTTGTTGTTTCAGCCTCCTCAGATTTGTCAGCAAAGTGTTCTATCTCTTCAGACTTGTCAGCGATGTATGGCTGGAGAGTCGGTGAGTACATCAGAAATGTTACTTGTGATTATGCAAGTTTTTTTTATTTGGTCCCTCGGTACAGATTTTGCACTCATCTGGACTCAATTGTACATTTTGTAAATTTAAGCCTTTAGGCCACATCCATAATGTCACTTAATGTAAAAGGATCAACATTATTTTGTGCAGAAGAGTAGAACGATCTATTCAGTCCATCATTGAGATCCATTCTTTACATTTCCATAAAGTGAAATCCAAAACCTTTTTTTTTTTTTTTTTTTTTTTATTTATTTATTTTCTGCTGGAAACTTCTCCGCCTATCTCCACATTTCTTCACCACAAATTTTGCTGCTACACCTTGCCTACTGGGCACATTCCCCCCTTTCCTGCCATGGCGAATTTTCAGTTTTCAATGCTGTTGCATTTTGAATGACAATTGCACGGTAATGCAACTCTGTATCCATATGCAATTTTTATCTTCTTTTTTTTTTTTTTTTATTTTAATTGTTTTCACACAAATGGCTTTCTTTTGGTGGTATTTAACCAATTAAGGACCGGAAGGATTTGCACCCTTAATGACTAGGCCATTTTTTGCGATGCGACACTACATCGCTTTAACTGACCATTGCGCGGTTGTGCGACATTGTACTCAAACAAAATGTATGTCCTTTTTTTCCCCACAAATGGCTTTCTTTTGGTGGTAATTGATCACCTCTGTGGTTTTTTATTTTTTGTGCTATAAACAAAAAAAAACGCCAATTTTGAAAAAAAAAAAAAAAAAAAAAAAAAAAAAAAAATATAAATTTAATATATATATATATATATATATATTTTTATTATTTTTTTTATATAATAATATTTTAATTATTTATTTTTTTTTTTTTTTTGAACCATTGACATTTATACAGCGATCAGTGCTATAAAAATGCACTGATTACTGTATAAATGTCACTGGCAGGGAAGGGGTTTACACTAGGAGCAATCAAAGGGTTAAGTGTGTTCCCTGGGAGGTGTTTCTAACTGTGGGGGGGGAGGGACTGACTGGAGGAGGAGAGAGATTGCTGTTCCTAATCACTAGTGGATCGATCGCAGGTGGCCAGCGGACATCACAGCCACACGCATCGGCTCCAGCGTCGTGCCGGGGGCGGCAGTACGTGCACGCCTCCAATAGCTCCTAAAGCTGCTGATGTATAATGATGACGGTTCGTGCAGCCGTGCCCACCTGCCGCAGTAAAACCCGCGCCATTGGCAGCCAAGTAAACCGGAAGTGTCGTCGTGACGTCACTTCCGTGTTTACATTCAGGAGCCTTGAACGAAACCATTTCCGGCTTTGTTCCAGTCTGTCTCTAGGCGCCGGAAGTGGCGCGTCACGGATCGGAGTTCCCGGTGGGATGAGGCGGGAGGGGGGACTTTTAGCCGCATCGGTTGTGATACCTGGAAAGCCGATCGCCGGCTCTAAAAAAACGGTACCGGGAGGATGCCTGCAGCTGGCTCCCGGTATAACCCCCGAAAGCTGAGTACGCATATCTGCGTACGCTCGGCGGGAAAGGGTTAACATGCAATACTGTGCAAACATTTTGGGCTGGTGTGAAAAGAATGCTGTAAAGTAAGAATGCTTTAAAAAAATCTATACACTTTTTTTTTTTTTTTTTATTGTTTATTTTTTATCAATCTACAAAATGCAAAGTGAGCGAACAGAAGAGAAATCGATATTTGGTGTGACCACTCTTTGGGCTTCAAACCAGCATTATTTCTTTATACAAGCACAAGGTCAGGGATTTTGTAGGATTAGAGTCGGGTGTATAATTACTCAGTTATACCAGGTAGGTGTTCATGATCATAAATGTCATATGTAGGCTGAAATGGTCATTAACCACTTCAATACAGGGCACTTAGACACCTTCCCACCCAGGCCAATTTTCAGCTTTCAGCGCTGTCGCAATTTGAATGATAATTACGCGGTCATGCTACACTGCACCCAAACAAATGTTTTATCCTTTTGTTCCCACAAATAGAGATTTCTTTTGGTGGTATTTGATCACCTCTGCGATTTTAAATTTTTTGTACAACGAACAAAAAAAGAGAAAATTTTGCAAAAAAAACAAGTTTTTCTTTGTCACTGTTAATTTTTTTTGTAAATAAGTGCGTTTTTCTTCTTCAATGACGGGCACTGATGGGGGGGCACTGATAGGGGGGCACTGATGGGGGGGGCACTGATGGGTGGCACTGATGGACACTGATGGGTGGCACTGATGGACACTGATGGGTGGCACTGATGGACACTGGGTGGCACTGATGGACACTGGGTGGCACTGATGGACACTGATGGTGGCACTGATGGACACTGATGGTGGCACTGATGGACACTGATGGGTGGCACTGATGGACACTGATGGGTGGCACTGATGGACACTGATGGGTGGCATTTCTGGGCATCCCTGTTTTATAATGTAAATATGAGGTGCCAGTCAGGCACTGATTGGCATATTTTGGGCATTTTTTTTAACATGTGGATGGCCATGGGGGATGTACTTGGCCATCCACATGCTGGGGGCTTCCCTGGTGGTCCTGGGGGCTTCCCTGGTGGTCTAGTGTGGGCATCTGAGGGGGGGCTGCGCTGATAAACAATCAATGCGTACCCCCCCTCTCAGGAGAGCCGCCGATCGGCTCTCCTCTACTCGCGTCTGTCAGACGCGAGTGAGGAAAAGCCAATCAGCGGCTCTTCCTGTGTACATCGTGATCAGCCGTGATTGGACACGGCTGATCACGTGGTAAAGAGCCTCCGCCGGACCGACACACCGCTCCACCGATCGACGCAATGCGCGCCCCCCACGGGCGCGCTGCGGCTGTTATCCTGAAGGACGTCATATGACGCCCAGTCAGGATAACAAAACCACTTCCCGGATGTCAATCTGCTATTGACCGGGCGGGAAGTCGTTAACTGAAACAGGAACAGCTGTCTAGGAGGCTTAAAATGGGGTGAGGTGCTACTAAGGCAAGGTTGTGGAAGACCGTTTCATATCACATGTCGTACACCGCGGCAAGACTGAGCACAGCAACAAGACACAAGGTAGTTATATTGCGTCGGCATGGTCCCTCCCAGGCAAAAATGTAATGCAGGCTTGTGTTTCAAGATGTGATGTTCAAGCTCTTTTAAAGAAGCACAAAGAAATGGGCGACATTGAGGACCGTAGAAGCAGTGATCAACCAAGAAAACTTAATGCAGCAGATGAAAGACACATCATGCTTACTTCCCTTCAACATCGGAAGATGTCCAGCAGTGCCATCAGCACAGAATAGGCAGAAACCTTTGGGACCCAGGTATACCCATCTACTGTCTGAAGAGATCTGGCCAGGCGTCTTCACCCAAGCCATGGGTGAAGAGGCCATACCTCCCTGATATGGAAACGAGGCTAAGCGACTCAACTATGCACACAAACATAGGAACTGGGGTGCAGAAAAATGGCAGCAGATGCTCTGGACTGATGAGTCCAAAATATGAAATATTTGGCTGTAGCAGGAGGCAGTTTGTTCACTGAAGGGCTGGAGAGCGGTATAATGTAGAATGTCTGCAGGCAACAGTGAAGCATAGTGGAGGATCCATGCAAGTTTGGGGCTGCATTTCTGCAAACGGAGTTGGAGATTTGGTCAGGATCAATGGTGTCCCCAATGCTGAGAAATACGGGCAGATATTTCTCCATCGCGTCATACCATCAGGGAGGCGTTTGATTGGCCCCAAATGTATTCTGCAGCAGGACAATGACTCCAAACACAGTCAATATAATTTTAAGAGCTATTTTCAGCGAGAAGATCCAAGGAATCCTGGAAATGATGGTTTGGCCACATGGAGCCCCGATCGCAACATCCTCGAGCCTGTCTGGGATTACAGGAAGAGACGGAAGGTTTTGAGGCAGCCTACATTCATAGAAGATTTGTGGTTAGTTCTCCAAGATGTTTACCTACCTTAGTACCCAAAAAACGTGTGCAAGTGTACATAGAAGAATTGATGCTGTTTTGAAGGCAAAGGGTGGTCACACTAAATATTGATTTGGATTTCGCTTCTGTTCACTCACTTTCCATTTTGTTATTCGATAAAAATAAACTATAAAGGTAAATGTTCGGGTTTAAAAAAAAAACATATCATACTTACCGTATATACTCGCGAATAAGCCGAGTTTTTCAGCACATTTTTTTGTGCTGAAAATGGCCCCCTCGGCTTATACTGGAGTCAAGCACTTTTCTGCAGCAGAGAATGACATTTTCCGACCCGACTTTGGGGCCCCCGTATCTCGGGGCCACTTGGTGCCAGGAACCCCAAACCCAGAGGAACTAACACTACAATATATCCAAATAGCACTAAGTGACCCCGAGATGCAGGGCCCCAAAGTCGGTCAACTGTGTCCATCTGCAGCAATGTCATTTCGGGACCCTTTGGGTCCAGACACCCCACATTTTGGCTGCAGCTAGGGGGCATCTAGGAACCCTTAAAGAGGGAGTCCACCTGAAAGTAAATTATTAAAAGTCAACAGCTACAAATACTGCAGCTGCTGACTTTTAATAATCGGACACTTACCTGTCCCAGGGTCCAGCGATGCGGGGGAATGAGGCCCCCCCTTGTTCCCCGCTCCACTCGCGGCACCGGCATTTTTACTGTGGGCACCCGGCTGTGGCTTCACAGCTGGGCACCCACTGCGCATGCGCGAGCGGCGCCGTGAGCCGTGATACGGCGCTCAGTCATCTGGGACACGTGACAGGTCCCAGATGACTGTGCGCCGCCGAGGGGAAGTTATGTCAGTGCCCGGGCACTGAAGGTGTCAGACTACGAGGGACCCCCTAGCAACAGGCATTTAGAGGCGAGTAAAAAAATTTTTTTTTTTTTTTTCCAATTCTTTTATTTTTATTTTCTTTTAAGATTTTTAAGCAACTTTTTTTTTTTTTTTTTTTTTGGTGGCAACACCACTTTAACTACCAAGTTTGAAGTTCAGGGGACTTATGGCTGCAAATGGGCACACTGAGGCATGCAAATGGGCACAGTGAGGCTGCAAATGGGCATTGTTGACCCTCTTTTACTCTTAAGCCCCATACACACGGTCGGACAATCCGCGGACCAGGTCGGTCGGATCCTGTCCGTCATACTTTGTCTGATGTTGGTTTTGCGTACACACGGTCGGACAAAGTTGTCGGAAAATCCGATCATTCTGAACGTGGTGACGTTTGTTGCCTACGACGGGACTACGTAGAGGCTAGTAGCCAATAGCTTTGGTCTTGTAATGTGATCTGAGCATGCGTAGCACTTTGTCCGGTCGGACAACCGTACACACGATCGGATTTGGTGTGATCGGACCGTGTTGTCGGCAAATCTTTCCAGCAGGAGATAAGACTTTGTCCGTCGGACAATCCGACGTACACTGTCCGATGGTGCATACACACGGTCTGATTTTTCAACAACATTGTCCGATCGGACAGAATCCATGAAAAAGTCCGACCGTGTGTATGGGGCTTTACAGTAGCTGTGCATTTCTCACCCTAGGCTTATACTCGAGTCAATAAGTTTTCCCATGTTTTTTTTTTTTTTGTGGTAAAATTAGGTGCCTCGGCTTATATTTGGGTTGGCTTATACTCGAGTATATACGGTACCATCACTGTGCATTTGGTTTTGCACAGAGTGGCCCCGATCCTCCTCTTCTGGGGTCTCTCAGCCGCGCTCCTGGCTCCTCCTCTTCTTGAGTGCCCCGTTGGACAATCGCTCTCCTTCCTGGACACCCGTGCGGGCGCGCTACCGTGACCAGCTTTTGTGTTTATTCACACAGAAGCAGGACTCGGCCCCGGCGCCCGCATCATTGGATTTGATTGACGGCAGCAGGAGCCAATAGCTGAGCTGCTATCTATCCATCCAGTCAGGACACGAGACGCTGGTGTGCTCGTTCCCATTGTGGGAATTACAGGTTTCAGGTAAGTATAAGGGGGGGGCTCGGGGGCGCTGCCCAAGCACAGGAGCTTTTAACACACCCGCTCTCTGAAAGCATTATTTATTTACAGCATTTTATTTTATTTTTTTTTTTTTTACACCTGCCTAAAACTTTTTCACAGTAGATGAAAGAGAGATGTTTATACGTCTATCATTTTACAATTTACACCAGATAAGTATGGTGGTGCAGTAAAAAAATATACTACGGCTACTTTATATTCCCTTAAAAGAAATATAATTTTTTTTGCCAGTGCCAGTATTGGATCTATAAAATGTAGTTAATAAAAAAGACAATTACGTCTTTGAGAAATAAGGTCTGTAAATAATGAAGGAAGATGGATAGACTTTCCTTTAGGGCACACGACGGGTTTTACATATAATTACAAATGAAGCTGCTTTCAATGCATTTTAAGGAGCCAGGCTACACCGAAATAACAAAATGGCATTTTATGTTGATTTGACTAAATAAATATTGAACACACAAATAATGAGTATGGAGGAGAGAAGACGGGCCAAGTGGGTTTTTATCTTTTGTACGAGTATTGATTGCATATCTTATAAATAAGATTGGAAAATGCATTATTTAGCTAACAATAATGCTGCTCCATCCATTACTTTCATTGCCCAGAGTCTCTCCGAGATGATGAGCGTTTAGCGGAGTGGTTGCCATCCCCGATAACTGATCATGTCTGAGACGGCGGCGCTCTTCATGGTAGTCGGAGAGGACGCCTTGTTTGAAATTAATTTGGGCTTGTAGGATGTGAGTTTCGTACAATATGGAGTCACTGACGTGAAACTATCTTTTTTGCTGTACGTTCGGATTTCCAGAGCGCGGAGTAATTTGTACGGTCTGTGCCGCATTATCACCAGTCGGGGGTCTTGCATAAATAAATATGTACAGTGCATCAAAAACCTGTCCTCCAAAATGATGCGCAAAGGAGAGAAAAAAAAAAAAAAAAAAGACTCCTACTGATCACTTTGAGGATTACGACGGATGGAATTTTAAATAAACATCAGCTTCGTGTTAATCTCTGTCCTCCTCTGGTGCCGAATTGGATACGTTTTCAGCTGTGTAGAGAATTTTCACAGCGCTTATTGAATCTTTTATCAGCCAGGGATCTCTAATGTCAAGTGAAATAATTTGGGGTATTTTCTTTTCTTTTTTTTTTTTTTGACAATAAGAGCTAATCTATTTTTTATTATCACAAACGGCTTTTAATTATTTTGGGTATTTTTCTTTGGTGATTGACAATGAACGCTAATAATCTTTTTTAATTATCACAAACGTCTTATAGCTCTTGGTGGTTTTAAAAAAATGAACGCCTCTCTATTGGGGCATACATGTAGTTGCTTCAGAATGAGGATCCTTTTTAAATCCTCAAGCCTTTTTTTTTTTTTTCCCTTCTTCTTTGCTAGGGCTGCACGATTCTGGCCAAAAATGAGAATCACAATTTTTTTATTTTATTTGCTTAGAATTAAAAGATCACGATTCTTGCGCTGTAAAATCTTTCACATTATACAAAAAAAATGGGGCTAACTGTACTGTTTTTTTTTTTTTTTTTTTTTTTTTTTTTTAATTCATTAAAGTTCAAATGCAATTTTTTTGGAAAAAATGTTATTACGACTCCTGCGGAAATACAGTGTGACATAAAATATTGCAACAGCCACCATTTTATTCTCTAGGGTCTCTACTAAAAATATATATGTTTGGGGGTTCTAAGTAATTTTCTAGCAAAAAAAAAAAAATGATTTTAACTTGAAACCAACAAATGTCAGAGGTTTAGTGTTTAAGTGGTTAAACTTCCCTCATTTACACACCAAATTGTTACAATGTTTATACTTAAGTTCCACTCCTAAAGAATGTTGTGATTCTTGGCAGACTGCCCGTTTTTTTTCTTTTTTTTTCGTTTTTTTTCTTTCTTTTGATGGCTGTTGGCTTTAGCAGAGCAGAGCATAGAAAGAATTGGGAGATACTGTGTCAAGATCGCAACGGGAAAAAATTGCGCTAACGATTAATCGTGCAGCTCTAGTTTTTGCATTTCAGGACCTGACCCCTTAAAGTGTAACTTTAGTCAGAAAATTAAGTCCTGCTAGATAACTTTTGTAGGCATAACTATGTAAAACATTCAAAATGTGTCCACCAATGTCACGCCAATATAGCTGATATGGCCCACTGATCCTGAAGGTTTTCCCTCCAGGTGTGTGCATAAAGCTTTGCACAGGCACCCCCTGGATTAGTGCACCCTTAGAAGGGACTTCCGCTGTACTCCTAGGACAGGAGCCTTACATCTTTTAAGGCTTCAATAATGAAGATTGGGTACTTCTCCAGTTAGTTTACTAATCTTCCCCCCCCCCGTAGGATTGTGCCTCCTGGTGTCTACTTGGGAGTCGCCACCTTTATGCTGGACCTTTGAGTTTTCTATTTTTTTGTCAGCTGATATTCGCCCTGACCCTCTAATGGTCACCCTTGAGATGACTGTATCCTGTCTACTCCCGAATAGATTGGATCCGTGTTCAGGTGTCTTACACCATTTTTTTTTTTGCGGGATCGACCAACCATGGCTTCAGCCATAATGCACTCCTTGCCGTGACCGCGGGAAACACCGCTCTTGAAAAACGTCAATTGATGTCTGAAACATTCACCACAGAGTATGCCGCCAATTCCAGCTCCTACAAAGCTGTTACCGCCTTGTCTCTTTACTTTTTCCAGACGGGCTTATTTAAAGGGTTACTCCACTTTTTAATCTGCAGGGCTGCAATTTCTGCGTCAAGATAAGTCAGATTTTTTGGCATCCACTGCAATAAAAAAAAAAATTCATTTTTGATTAGATATTCCCAATAGGGATGCAGATCCTGCCACTTTCCCAGCTGGTTGACAATTCTGAAACCACTCCCATTAGACTCATTCAGCACATGGGTTGGTTATTGCTGATGTGCCAGTACCTGCAGATGCTACAGTATGTAGGAGCACTTCAGATCTAGATCTAATTTTCAGATTAGAGCCTCCTTGAATGTGACATGTCTTGCCAGCTACATTCATGATGCATCCATCATTAGAGTAGACTGCAGCAGGTTGACCTCTAGCTTTTTCAGGGTATACAGTGGATAGCCTGTTTTAGGAGGGCATTTTTTCTCTTACCCTTTTTAATTATTCCTGGATTAACTCTTCCAGTTGTTAAGTGAAGGAAATTAGTACTTTTTAACCTTGTGGAGAGTTTCCTCCACTTCAACCCAGGCAATTGTGTCCTTAGCTGCCCCTGCAAAAAAAGTCTCTATTGGGCAATCTTCAAAGCTTGTGCAAGCTTTCGTATTTGGACACCACCTACTGGTTCTGGTTGGAAGCGCTATGCAATTTATGCACTGTAGCTTATCAAGCAATGACTTTCCACCACAAATGCAGCAACCATTAGGGTAGGCTGGTAATTTGTGGTGTTTGTAAACGGGGAGCAAACAAAATGAGAGGTGAGATAATGACATTGATCAATCTTGCCTATATGTCTGCCCTTTATAAAACGGTGACTGTTCTGGCTTTAGCAGGCTCTCTTTATCTTGAGGTCCTTGCAGGGCTGTATAGTGCTTGTTCATTTGACACACTAGCTTGGCGGTCAATGACTTTCCACAACAATTGCAGCGATTATTAGGGCTGGTAGTTCTGGTTGGAAGCGTTATGCAATTTATGCACTGTAGCTTGTCAAGCAATGACTTTTCACCACGAATGCAGAGACCATTGGGTCTGGTAATCTGTGGTGTTTGTAAACGGGGAGCAAACAAAATGAGAGGTGAGATGATGACATTGATCAATCTTGCCTGTATGTCTGCACTTTGAACGGTGACTGTTCTGGCTTCAGCAGGCTCTTCATCTTGAGGTCCTTGCACAGCTGTATAGTGCTTGTTAATTGACACACTAGCTTGGCAGGCAATGACTTTCCACAAATGCAGCGACTATTAGTGCTTGTAATTTGTGATGTTTGTAAACGGGGAGCGATGATAATGATGGGTGAGGTGATGAGATTTAATCAACATTGCCTCGATGTCTGTTCTTAGATGGTGACTTGTCTTGACCGTCGGAAGGCTCCCTCCATCTTGTAGTCCTTACAGGACTATAGATATTGGCTCTCTTTTTCTCAATCTTCACTACTTACCTAATCCCTATACCTTAATGGGTGGTCTGACTGAACAGCGTTTCCCATAGGAACAGAGCAAAGCAGCAGATTGAAATGAAGAGCAGGATAATGCTAAGTCTCCACTACTGCGACCTGAAAGTCGCATGATTTGCTGCAATTTTGATGCAACTTGGAACAATGCCTGTTATATTCTTAAGGTCTATGAACACAGATATAAATGAACGGTACTAGTTGTAAATCATGGGGTACGGCTTGTCATGCGACTTTGCAGTAACAAGTCGCACCAGTGGAAACCAAGCCCTAACACAGTGACCCAGAGCAAGCATTGAAAAGGAGATGGGGAAAAACACAGGTGAAGGCCATAAAAAGGGAAACATACCTGCAAACAATGACCACATAAGCATCCAGCATGCATGAGTAGAGAGCTCCACCATTTGTTGCCCAAAAAAATCCATAAAAAAACATTTAGAACTCACATTTGCTACTAGTGATGATATCAGTGCCTGAGCCTGTTCAGATCACCAACCTGGAAAGCTCTAACCAGGAAACACAGAGGCCGCATCACTTCCTCTCATGCTCAGAGTATACTTGCACTGTTGCAGCCATCTTAGAAATGGCAAACGCCCATAACACAGAGAAAGAAGTAAAAGGCATATAGAAAGCAAAGGAAACGCTGTCACTTACGTCAAAGCTTGTTTAAAGCTGTCTTTGAGAAGCCTGCACCACCAGAATGGGGCTCCAACCATATAGCTCATTTAGAGGCTGTACAGGAAGGACTTCCACCCAGGAAAGGCTGAAATATGCCCCCCCGACCACCAGAATGGGGCTCCAACCATATAACAGGGGCGCCCCCCCCCTTTTTTTCCACCTTATTATTTTTCTTTATTTTATTATATATTTATATATACACACACACACACACACACACACACACACACACACACACACACACACACACACACACACACACACACACACACACACACACACACACACACTCGAAAGTTTGGGCACCCAAGGTAAACATGTGTATTAATGTGCATAACGAAGCCAAGAAAAGATGTAAAAATCTCCAAATGGCATCAAATTACAGATTAGACATTCTTATAATATGTCCAAAAAAGTTAGATTTTATTTCCATCATTTACACTTTCAAAATTACAGAAAACAAAAAAATGGAGTCTGCAAAAGTTTGGGCACCCCGCAGAATTTATAGCATGCACTGCCCCCTTTGCAAAGCTGAGACCTGCCAGTGTCATGGATTGTTCTCAATCATCTTCTGGGAAGACCAGGTGATGTCAATCTCAAAGGTTTTAAATGGCCAGACTCATCTGACTTTGTCCAACAATCAGCACCATGGGTTCTTCTAAGCAGTTATGTGAGGGACATGTGTTTTTATTATTTGGGGACATGTGTGTTTTGGGGACATATGTGTTTTACTGTGGGGACATGTGTGTTTTACTGTGGGGACATGTGTGTTTTACTTTGGGGACACTAGACAGGTGATCAGTGAGTAAAAGCTGTAAAAAAAACAGCTAATACTCACTGATCACCAGCCGGCTGCAGCGATCCGCTCTCCTCTCCTCACCGATGACTTCCGTGTGAGGAGAGGAGCGCCGATTGCCTAGCAACCGGCTGTTTGTTTACATCACATGACGGCTGTGATTCGTCGCGGCCGTCGTGATCAGGAGGGCCAATCACCGAGCCCTCCTGCCGATCCGAGATGCGCCGTGTCCGGGTGACACGGCCGCATCGGGATCGCGCCGCTGCGCAGGCACACGCACTCGCGATCCCTCTACTTCTGAAGGACGTTCCGGAACGTCCATTCAGAAGTAGACGGCTCCCACCCAGCCGTATATGTACATTGGCCGGGTGGGAAGTGGTTAAGAGCTATTTTTAGCGAGAAGAACAGGGAGTCCTGGAAATGATGGTTTGGCCACATGGAGCCCTGATCGCAACATCCTCGAGCCTGTCTGGGATTACAGGAAGAGACGGAAGGATTTGAGGCAGCCTACATCCATAGAAGATGTGTGGTTAGTTCTCCAAGATGTTTAGAGAACAACCTACCTGCCAAGTACCCAAAAAACGTGTGCAAGTGTACCTAGAAGAATTGATGCTCTTTTGAAGGCAAAGGGTGGTCACACTAAATATTGATTTGGATTTCTCTTCTGTTCACTTACTTTCCATTTTGTTATTCGATAAAAATAAACTATTAAGGGGGCTGTAAATGTTCGGGTTTAAAAAAAAAAAAAAAACATATACTTACCGTATATACTCGAGAATAAGCCGAGTTTTTCAGCACATATTTTTTTTGGGGTGAAAATGCCCCCCCTCGGCTTATACTGGAGTCCAGCACCTTTCTGCAGAGAATGACATTTTCCGACCCGACTTTGGGGCCCCGTATCTCGGGGCCACTTGGTGCCAGAAACCCCAAACCCAGAGGAACTAACACTACAACATATCAAAATTTGGGGTTCCTAGCGCCAAGTGACCCGAGATACGGGGCCCCAAAGTCGATCAACTGTGTCTATTTGCAGCAATGTCATTTCGGGGAACCCTTTTGGGTCCAGAGACCCCAAATTTTGGCTGCAGCTAGGGGGCATCTAGGAACCCTCAACTACCAAGTTTGAAGTTACACACAGAACAGCTCGCAGGATTGTGAGAAAAGCAATTCAGAACCCACGTTTGACTGCACGATCCCTCCAGAAAGATCTGGCAGACACTGGAGTTGTGGTACACTATTCCACTATAAAGAGATACTTGTACAAATATGGTCTTCATGGAAGAGTCATCAGAAGAAAACCTCTTCTACGTCCTCACCACAAAAATCAGCGTTTGAACTTTGCAAATGAACATATAGACAAGCCTGAGGCATTTTGGAAACAAGTTCTGTGGAACGATGAGGTTAAAATAGAACTTTTTGGCCGGAATGAGCAAAGGTATGTTTGGAGAAGAAAGGGCACAGAATTGAATGCAAAGAACCTCTGTCCAACTGTTAAGCATGGGGGTGGATCAATCATGCTTAGGGGTTGTATTGCAGCCAGTGGCACAGGGAACATTTCACGAGTAGAAGGAAAAATGGATTCAATAAAATTTCAGCAAATTTTGGATGGTAACTTGATGCCATCTGTGAAAAAGCTGAAGTTAAAGAGAGGATGGCTTCTACAAATGGATAATGATCCTAAACACACCTCAAAATCCACGTGGGATTACATCAAGAGGCGTAAGGTTTTGCCATGGCCTTCACAATCTCTTGACCTCAACATTATTGAAAATCTATGGATAGACCTTAAAAGAGCAGTGCGTGACAGACAGCCCAGAAATCTCAAAGAACTGGAAGACTTTTGTAAGGAAGAATGGGCAAAGATACCTCAAACAAGAATTGAAAGACTCTTGGCTGGCTACAAAAAGCGTTTACAGGCTGTGATACTTGCCAAAGGGAGCAGTACATGATATTAACTCTGCAGGGTGCCCAAACTTTTGCAGACGCAATTTTTTTGTTTTCTGTAATTTAGAAAGTGTAAATGATGGAAATAAAATCGAACTTTTTTTGACATATTATAAGAATGTCTAATCTGTAATTTGATGCCATTTGGAGATTTTTCCATCTTTCCTTGGCTTCGTTATGCACATTAATACACATTTTTACCTGGGGTGCCCAAACTTTCAATCCCCACTGTATATAGAAGAGCCCCAACACGCCCAAATGATTCTGGAGGCTTCCCCCTCCCTGCAGCCTCTGCGACCTATGATTAGGTGTGCATGCTCTAAAGAGAAGCAACAGTGGAATGTATTTACGAGCTACCTGTCAGTGGTCGGTTGGTAGCTCACGATCAACGGGTTGCCAACCCTGCGCCTATACTGTTTAAAATCCAGTAATACACTCTCTCACCTCCTCATATTTTTCATATTTACAAAACCAACCAAGAAATCCAGAAAAAGTCAGTGACTGGGGTGGGACAATCTAGAACACGGTTTCCATTTTTGTAGCATGGTTTAAAAGAGAAGTATGGCCAAAGCTTGTTTGGCCATACTTCTCTACTAGGTTACAGGAATGCACTTATTTTTGCACTTTTGTGACCCCAGAATCAGCCAACAGCAGGCTGAAGACTGCTGTTGACTGACCCAACAGAGCCACTCCAGTCTCTGGATGTATACTGACGATAATGTCGGGATCAATGCAGACGCCTGATCAGCAGCCGGCTCTGCCTCTCAGTGCACTGCTGAGAACCTGAGCCAGGCGCTAACGCCCTCTCCCCAGCCCAGCGCTCCAGAGAGCTCTGGAGGGGGAGAGCAGAGAGACGGTGACGGACAATCACTGCTTTCTGCTCAGAGCAGACCAAGGACTGAGCAACCAGCAATCATGTGATTGCTCAGTACTTGGGCTTAAAGCTTACGAGGGACAGCTGCAGCATCAGGTCAATAATGCAGCTGAGTATTTTATATGTAGGTTTGTTTTTTTTTTTGTTTTTTTGATATTTCCACACTTCTCCTTTAAATCTTCTTTAGAACAATAGATGTTGTAACTGCACATACACCCCTGGTAGTAGTTTATATTAATTCCTGCCACTGTCCTTTTTTTTTGCTGGACGGTTTGGTCTATACGTAAGTGTTGGTAAACGTGAAAACAAAGGCATATAAAATGAAAAAGAAATTTGAATACTAAATATGACTATTACATGTATTAATCGCATACAGCGATCTCCATAGGGATCCTATAAAGCTGTCAGCTTTCAGAGAACGTCTCTTGACAGGAGGTGCGGAGTCATTACCGCGTACCGCCTCTTGCACCCAATGGTCATACAACGTTGGTTTACAAGATGGTAATGAATCCAGATGTGTTTTTTATTTACTGTGGCACAGAAGGAGTTTCTGTCTATGTGAAATTACATTGGGGGTTATATTATATGTCTGGGCTAAATGCAAATAGTGCCCTAGCAAAAAATGTTCTTCATTTCTAGGGAAAGCCCTGAGAATCGGGCAACAAGCTCCTATCTGGGAATCCCACGAGGTTGAGCTTTGTGAACGGTAAAGCAGAGCCAGTTGGTGAGGATACAACACCAGAACAGTTTTCCTTTACACCAGCCTCACTGATGTTGGCGATTTAGGGATGAGCCGAACACCCCCCGGTTCGGTTCGCACCAGAACATACCGAACAGGCAAAAATGTGTCAGAACACACGAACACCATTAAAGTCAATGGGACAAATAACAAACATGCTATACTTGCCTCCACTTTGCAGCTCGGTTTGCACAGAGGGGCCCTGAACCTGGTCTTCTCGGGTCCCTCGGCGGCTATCTGGGCTCCCTCCCACAAGGACTCCACAACTTAATGCGAGCTCCCTTGCATTGTGTGGAGTGCTTGCGGACGCGCTCCAGTGATACAGCTGGTGGCCATAGCTGCTCACTGTATCACTCGGCCTGCCAATGGCTGCGCTGCTTTCAATCCATCCACTCTAGCCAATCAACGGCCAGGGTGAGCGGCGAAGAGGACATCGGGAGCGAGTGTGGGACTTTTGAGGGGTCAGGTAAGTAAAACGGGGGTGCTGGGGTGGCCGGCATTGTCAGATGTTTTTTCACCTTAATGCATAGAATGCATTAAGGTGAAAAAACTTTTACCTTTACAACCCCTTTAAATATTGTGCTTGGGGGGTGTCTATAGTATGCCTGTAAAGTGGCACATTTTTCCCGTGTTTAGAACAGTACCACAGTAAAATGACATTTCTAAAGGAAAAATTGTAATTTAAAACTGATCGTGGCTGTAATGAATTGTCGGGTCTCGGCAATATACCGTATATACTCAAGTATAACCCGACCCGAATATAAGCCGAGGCACCTAATTTTACCACAAAAAACTGGGAAAACGTATTGACTCGAGTATAAGCCTAGGGTGAGAAATGCGCAGCTTCTGTAAGTGGAAAAGAGGGTCAACACAATGCCCATTTGCAGCCTCACTGTGCCCATTTGCAGCCCCCTAGCTGCAGCCAAAATTGGGGTCTCTGAACCCAAAGGGTCCCGAAATGACATTGTTGCAGATGGACACAGTTGACCTAATTTGGGGCCCCGTATCCCGGGGTCACTTGGTGCTAGTAACTTTGGTGTGCAAACCCAGTGGAACTAGGACTACAACATATCCAAAGATGGGGTTCCTAGCACCAAGTGGCCCCAAGATACGGGGCCCCAAAGTCGGTTCAAAAATGTCAAGCACTTTTCTGCAGCAGAGAATGACATTTTCCAAACCGACTTTGGGGCCCCGTATCTCGGGGCCACTTGGTGCTAGGAACCCCATCATGGATATGTTGTAGTGCTGGTTCCACTGGGTTTGCACACCAAATTTGGAGTTCCTAGCACCAAGTGACCTAGAGATACGGGGCCCCAAAGTCAGGTCGGAAAATGTAATTCTCTGCTGCAGAAAAGTGCTTGACTCCAGTATAAGCCGGGGGGGGCATTTTCAGCACAAAAAAAATGTGCAAAAAAACTTGGCTTATACTCGAGTATATACGGTAGATAAAACTCATTGAAAAAAAGGGCATGTGATTTCCCCCCCAGTGCAATACCTTTTGGGTCTGGTATGAATATTAAGGGGAACCCCAATGTTAAAAAACCCTTCCCTCCCCCCAGTGCAATACCCTTCGGATCTGATATGGAAATTAAGTAGAACCCTGTGCCAAATAAAAAAAAAAAAAAAAAATGGCGTAGGCCCCCCCCCCCCCCCCAAATCCATACCAGACCTTTTATCCGAGCACGCAACCTGACAGGCCACAGGAAAAGAGTGCCGGGTGGCCCCGCCCTGCAGTTATTATTTTTTTTTCGGTCCGTCGCGGCACGAAGAAGAAGATAAATGGACATCGTGGGACTGTTTTTATTTTTTATTAAAGTACTTGTCCCCAAGCTGTGTCTTGTAGTTTTTACCATTTTGACACTTTTTTGTGAAATGGTAGGGGTACATTTGGCAAGGTACCGGCAAGGGTTATGGGGGGCTTGAGGGCATGTGGCCTGGTACGGTTCAGGAGGGGGGGTGCTCTCTTGTCCCCCCCCTCTTTTCCTGCAGCCTGCCAGGTTGCATGCTCTGATACGGGCCTGGTATGGATTTTGGGGGGACCCCTACGCCATTCTTAAAAAAAAATTTGGCGCAGGGTTACCCTTCATTTCCATATCGGACCCGAAGGTCCTGGTATGGATTTTAGGGGGACACCCACGCAATTTATTTTTTTATTTATTTATTTTTTTATTTTGGTTTGGGGTTCTCCTTAATATTCATACCAGACCCAAAGGGCCTGGTAATGGACTAGGGGGGGGGGGGGTCCCATGCTCTTTTTTTCAATGAGTTTTATCTATATTGCAGAGACCCGACAATTCATTACAGCCGCGATCAGTTTTAAATGACAATTTTTCTTTTAGCAATGTCATTTTGCTGTGGTACTGTTCTAAACGTGGGAAAAATGCGCCCCTTTACAGGCATACTATAGACACCCCCAGGCATGATATTTAAAGGAATATTTCATTTTTATTGTTTCACTTTAAGCATTAAAAAAATCGCTGCTCCCGAAAAAACGGCCGTTTTAAAAAAAAAAAAAAAAAAACATTTGCATTGATACATGTCCCTGGGGCAGGACCCGGGTCCCCAAACATATTTTTATGACAATAACTTGCATATAAGCCTTTAAAATTAGCACTTTTGATTTTTCATGTTAGTGTCCCATAGACTTTAACGGTGTTCCGGAGGCTTTCGAATTTGCCCCGAACACCATATATTGTTTGGTGTTCACAGAACATCCAAACATTCAAAGTTCGGCCCAAACTTATGCTCAGGCTGAACCGTTCGCCCATCCCTATTGGCAATTGTCCAGGTAGCATAGTTCTCGCTGTAATTTAGGACTGAGTATAAGGGTCCAGCTTTACAGGTTTGAAGCAAAAAGACTTCACAATTTTTGTACAGGGCTAATGGAGAGTAAAAAAAAAAAATCTAAAAAGAGGGTGCCCAGAGTTGGGCAACAAGTATTTCTTTTGCAATAAATAACAAAATCTCTAGAATATCGATCTAAACTATCTGCTGATTTTAATTCTCAATCGACATGGACCTTCTGTATCTATTTCACCAGCTCCCTTCAATGCCTGAACAACACAAAATTTTTGAGTGCTCCATTTCTGCCTCGTTGCCTGTGGAGCCATGCATTTTGTTTTCAGGATAACTGGTGGTGACAAAGAACAGTAGGGTTAGAACTTATCATTGATTTTAAGGAGGCTATGCTCCTCCAGGCGAGGACCGCAACCATGTAGCAGCCCCATCTGTCGAAGGGTCAGCAGCTGGTACTTTCTGCAGGCTGGGCCTCAGTGACCAGTAGAAAGATTGGGGTTGATTTACTAAAACTGGTGCAACTCTGCATGGTAGCCAATCGGCTTCTAACTTGAGCTGTTTCAATTAAGCTTTGACAAAATAATCTGGAAGCTCAATGCAGAGCTGCACCAGATTTTGGACTCTCCAGTTTTAGTAAATCGACCCCATTGTCTGCCAGACTGTGCTTGGGTAGCAAGGAGGACAGAAATGGGAGAGCAGTGACTTGTAAGCAAGGGTACATCGATTTACAACAGACATCGGCTGCCACCTGCACCTGCAAAAAATAAATTACATTGTAACCACTTACGGACCGAGTATCTTTCTGAGATTTGTTGTTTACAAGTTAAAAACATTTTTTTTGCTCGAAAATTACTTGGAACCCCCAAACATTATTAAACATTTTTTTCTAACACCACAGAGAATAAAATGGCGGTTGTTGCAATACTTTCTGTCACACCGTATTTGCGCAGCGGTCTTGCAAGCGCACTTTTTTTAGAAAAAAATTTGAATTAAAAAATAAGACAACAGTAAAGTTAGCCCAATTTATTTTTTTAATATTATGAAAGATGATGTTATGACGAGTAAATTGATACCCAACATGTCACGCTTCATAATTGCGTCCGCTCGTGGAATGGCAACAAACTTTTTTTTTTTTTTTACCCTTCAAAATCTCCATAGGCGTCGTTTAAAAAATTCTACAGGTGGCATGTTTTGAGTTACAGAGGAAGTCTAGGGCTAGAATTATTGCTCTCAGTCTACCGATTGCGGTGTTACCTCACATGTTTGGTTTGAACACTGTTTTCATATGCGGGAGCTACTCGCGTATGCGTTCGCTTCTGCACGCGAGCTCTTTGGGACGGAGCGCATTTTAAAAAACAAATTTTTTTTTTTGTTTTCTTATTTATTTTCCCCCTTTTTTTTTTATTATTAAAAAAAAAAAAAAAAAAATTGTGTCACTTTTATTCCTATTGTAAGCATCCCTTGTAATAGAAAAAAAGCATGACAGGACCTCTTAAATATGAGATCTGGCGTCAAAAAGACCTCAGATCTTATATATACACAAAAATGTATTTACCGTATATACTCGAGTATAGGCCGACCCGAATATAAGCCGAGGCCCCTAATTTACCACAAAAAACTGGGAAAAACGTATTGACCCGAGTATAGGCAGAGGGTGAAAAATGCAGCAGCTACTGTAAGTGGAAAAGAGGGTCAGCAAATGCCCATCTGCAGCTGCATGTCCCCTGTGTCCTGTACAAACCCCCCCTGTGTCCCCATTGCAGCCTACTTGTGCCGATCTGCATGTCCTGGGTCCGGGGTCCGTGGTCCGGGGTCGTATCCCTCCCTGTGCGATCTTATTGCCACCATTGCAGACTTTATGTGCCTCCCTCCCTGTGCGATCTAGCCCCCACAGCGTGTAAGGCGCCATTCAATTCAAGATCCAAAAGCCGCGCCTCCTCCTCCTCCTCGTCCGTGATAGGAGGAACACTGTTTTCCCAGAAGTCAGTGTTCAGTGTTCCGCCTATCATGGACATCCTCTCATCCTCGTCCATGAGATGAGAATGACAGGACGTCCATGATAGGTGGAACACTGCACACTGACTTACTGCTGGGAAAGTAAGTGTTCCTCCTATCACGGACGGGGAGGAGGAGGAGGCGCGGCTTTTGAACACTGCCGTCTGTCTGCATGACACGCTGTTCATGTAGGCAGATGGCGGTGACTCGAATATAAGTCGAGGTGGGGACTATCAGCCCTAAAAAAAGGGCTGAAAATCTCGGCTTATATTCGAGTATATACGGTACTTAAAAAGTCCCTTTTTTAAGAGCTATGGGCGGAAGTGACGTTTTGACGTTGCATCCTCCCTGCAATGATATGGAGATGGGTGGGTGCCATCTCCCCCCCCCCCCCCCCCCTCCACTTGTCTCCATGTCAGGCTAGGGAAAGGATCCGATCGCCTCTGACTTCTGCGGAGGGCACAGGAGCACGGGGGGAGGAGGGACCCCCCCTCTCCCGCCGCTGATTTAAAAGTGATCTTACGGCGAATCTTCCACAGAGACCACCTTTATCTTGAAGCGGACCGCCCGCAGAAGATTCTGGGGTTATGGCAGCTAGCTGCTGCCATAACAACGGTGGGCGTTGTACACGACGGTGGGCGGTCCGGAAGTGGGTAATCACCTCCAAGTCTAATGGTCTGAGCCCCACTCTATCCAAGCTCTTTGTCCTAAAACCCTCCCCTATGTTTGTATGTAATATTTTAATATGTACTTCTTATTTTATTTATTTTCTGTATTTTTGGTATCGATGTGGTTGGACTTCACATACTGTAGCAGAGGCAAGGCATGTCTGAAATTTCCGTGATTTGCCAGCATTATCTTTCTCCTCCCAGGAAATCGGCAACCAGTTGTATACATGTATTTATTTATTTCAATATAGTCATGACAAGACCTAGCTTTAGGGCCTATGGCCATAGGCTTCCTGCCCGTACACAATGCAGGGAGAAGGGCAGGCAGCACCAAATAGAGGAGGAAACTTCTACAACTGGGGGAAGGAGAGCAGGCAGCTGCAAAAATTAAACATAGATTCTTACAGCCATGACTGCTGAGGTGCAATGAGTCCAGGTACTATGAATTGTAAATTACCTGTATAACCGTCTTTTAATCCTTGCCCCTTCATCCCAATAAATAACGCACTGACAACTGCTAAGTTGGAAAGGGCAAGGCCACAGCTTTATTTCTTTAAATCCAACGCATAACATATGAATACTTCAAACAAATGAATACTTAAAACAGTGCCTGTCACAGTTATACTGTGAGCACATAATCCAAAGGAGGGGGAAAGGAGATAAGGAGGAGGCCTGTCCTTACCATAAGTGCTGGACAGGCCGTCTGCTTCCCATTTCCATCAACAGCAGCCATTTTATGCTGGCAAGGTCAAGAAACCGCAGCAAGCTGTGACGTACCAATGAAAAATTATAGGGCGGGAGGGTGGGCAGCTCTTCCAACGGATCTTCCAGAAGGATCCAGAATATTCTGGGCGTGGCACTTTTGTTGAGCTCAGGCCCAGCCCCACCCACACCCCCACCAATCTTTAATGACCCTCTGATCACTTTGACATGCCCCCAACAGTCAGGGCTCTCTTTCCCTATGGGGGTCAAGAGGCCTTCATGAGCGCCTAAATGAGAGGTTGAAGGAGTTTCAAAAACATCAGCTCATAGTTGACATGTACATTTTTATATATTCAGTGTAAAGAAACAGTATAGAACAGAAAGAACATGAAAATAATACAGAATATTAAGCAGTTATATGTCATACATGGTTCTGGTGTTCACCCCTTTAAGACAGACTTCTGCTAAGTAATTACCAACCATTGTGGATAAACTTCTTCAGCAAGGGAACCTTCCACCAGTCCTAGACTAGCTCAGGCCTGGTTGAAGGTCCAAACTGACTCTCTAAGATGGCTCCACCTGGGCACTATATCAGGGGAGGGGGGCAAAGCCTCCAACTAACCTCCTCCAACACACCACCCAGGCTGGAACCACATCAAAGCACTCTTGGAACACCAAGGGGAAGAAAAACAATGCCACATAATAGATGGCCTTTCCTATGGTGGCAAGACATTGGTACTAGGACACGGTGTGACCCCCGATCTGTGTATCATGTGATCGGCTGTGTCCAATCACAGCCGGTCAAATGTAATCCCTGAGATGCCAGTAATCGGCGCTCCTCGCCTCACACTGATAGAGTGTGAGGAGAGGAGAGCCAATCAGCGGCATCTCCTCACAGAGGACATCTAGGGATGTAATCAGGGCACTGATCATCAGTGCCCTGATTACAATTAATTACCCATCAATGCCACTACCAGCAACCAGTTCCCACAATTGGCACCTATCTGTGCCCACAAGTGCCAGCACACAGTGCCCAAAAGTGATGCCAGTCAGTGCTGCCCATCAATGCTTATCACTGCTGCAAATCAGTGCCGCCTATCTGTGCCCACCAGTGCCGCCTATCTAAGCCCACCTGTGCCACCTATCAGTGCCCATAAGTGCGGCATATTCGTGCCACCTATCATTGCCCATAAGTGCGGCATATTCGTGCCACCTCATCAGTGCCCATAAGTGCCACCTCATAAGTGCAGCCTATCAGCGCCCATCAGTGCTGCCTCATGAGCGCCCATTAGTGAAGGAGAAAAATTACTTATTTGCAAAATTTACTGACCGAAACTAAGAATAACTTTTTTCTTTTCCAAAACATTTGGTCTTTATATTTTCCTAAAAAAAAAACAAAAAAAAAAAAACCCAGGAGTGACTAAATACCACCAAAATAAAGCTCTATCTGTGTGTAGAAAATGATAAAAAATGTCACATGGTTACAGTGTAGCATGACTGCGCAATTGTCATTCAAAGTGTGAGAGCACTGAAAGCTGAAAAATGGCTTGGGCAAGAAGGAGGTGTATGTGCCCTGTATTGAGGTGGTTAAAGCCTAGTACATACGGGGCCGAAGGTTGGGCACCATCAGCCAGTTCAATAAAAAACGTCCGGAAAAAAAATTTGGCTCGTGTGTATGACCGCATAGTATAGTCTTAGCAGAACCTGTAATTTTTCTTGAATAAATAACCGGTTATAGTGAGTGAAATGCATATGGATATATGACTGCTCATTAAATGACAGAAGACATAAGCAATAAAGTGACCTCCAGCATTGTATTACAGAAAAAGCTCTGACCAGACATTGTTTGTGTCTGTTTTTTTTGTGTTGGATGAAAATGTCAGGTCCGCTGCCGTGCCCTACCACCTATGAGAATTGGACATGCCTTCTCCGTCTTGGTTACCATAACAAAATATTCAATTTAATAAAAACTGATCGTGTTTGGTCCTGACATTTGGTAACCACTGTCAGATTTGATGTACATGTTGGCAGGATGAAGGAAATACAAATTGGTTATCCATCCAAATCTAATAAAACGCAATGACAGCCTTCAAGCTTCTACTCCTGATCAAACATAATGCAGAACTTGTGTGCTGATCGCACCCCTGGCACCTACTCTGTACATCCTGTGCCACCTTCAACTGTTGTCGCTGGCTATTCCCTCATTACCCAGTTGTGAATTCATTCACACCATAGATCTTTATAATCAGGTCATGTAGGAGCTAAGAAGCAAGACATCTCTAATAGAGCAAAGGTCTGCCACATTGGAAACAGAGGCGGCTTTGGCCAGCTAAGGATCTTAACCGCTTCAGCCCCGGAAGATTTGGCTGCTCAATGACCAGGTCATTTTTTGCCATTCGGCACTGCAATGCTTTAACTGACAATTGCGCGGTCGTGCGACGTTGTACCCAAACAAAAATTCCGTCCTTTTTTCCCCCACAAATAGAGCTTTCTTTTGGTGGTATTTGATCATCTCTGCGGTTTTTTTTTTTTTTTTTTTTTGCGCTATAAACAAAAAAGGAGCGACAATTTTGAAAAAAAAACACAATATTTTGTACTTTTTGCTATAATAAACATCCCAATTTTTTTTTATTTATTTTTTTTAAAGGCAAATTTTTCCTCAGTTTAGGCCGATATGTATTCTTCTACATATTTTTGGTAAAAAAATTGCAATAAGTGTATATTGATTGGTTTGCGCAAAAGTTATAGTGTTTACAAAATGGGGGATAGATTTATGGCATTTTTATGCGATTTTTACCGTGACTGCGACATTATGGCGGACACATCTGACACTTTTGACACTATTTTGGGACCATTGTCATTTTATACAGCGATCAGTGCTATAATAAATGCACGGATTACTGTGTACTGTGTATATGACACTGGCAGGGAAGGGGTTAAACACTAGGGGGCGATCAAGGGCTTAAGTGTGTCCTAGGGAGGGAATTCTAACTGTGGGGGGGTGGCCTACTACTCACATGACAGCGATCATGTGATGACGGGGAGCAGTGATCTCGGTCATATCACTAGGCAGAACGGGGAAATGCCTTGTTTACAAAAACATCTCCCCGTTCTTCTGCTCTGTGACACGAACGCTGGTACTCGGCGCACATCGAGTCCGCGGGACCCACGATCACAGAGCATGCGGCGCGGGCCCACAGTGACGCATCTTAAAGGGGACGTACCTGTATGCCCTTTTGCCCACCTGTGCCATTCTGCCAACGTATATCGGCGTGCGGCGGTTGGGAAGGGGTTAATATCGTGAATTTTTTAATGAATAAGAATTTATTGTCGAACATTATTTGCACCTTTTAGCCCAAGAAAAGCCCAAGAAAAACGCATCCCTTTTTAAATTCTATGTATGTCTTCACACTGGTCCATTGCGTTTCCGTTGTGGTGCATTTTTGGTCAGCTAAAAAAAAAAAATGCACCTCCCCATTGAAATGCATTGCACATGCAGCAAGAACGAATCAATAATGCACCCTTGTTACGTTTTTTTAATGTGGTTTTTGAGTCACATGGCCTATGAAAAACACACCATAAGCCCCAGTTCACACCGGTGCCCAACCCATTGTTGGCAATGGAGCCATTCAAAAAGCTGCAACTCAGAAACGTTCCTGCACTACTTTTTGCCGATTTCATTGCGACCTGCAATGAAAGACTTCTGTTGTATGAAGTCGCAAGCTGCAATGAAATCGGCAGTGCAAATCGCACAGTAAAATTGTGTGCGTTTTTGGCACCATTATCGGCACCTTTTCCTCTATCGGCAAAACCCCATCTTAAGCCACTGAAATTTCAGTGCATCGCTACTTGCAAGTAATGTGTGTTTTTTTTTTTTCAGCCCCTAAATACTTCTGTAAACACCTACTGTATATGTGCCTGGCCACATAGGCTAACATAGAAGTGCGTTTACAGGCTGGACAGTTTGAAAAAAGGCACTATTTTTTACTTTTTGCTATAATAAATATCCCCCAAAAATATATAAAAGAAACCCCAAATTTTTCCTTAGTTTAGGCCGGTACGTATTCTTCTACATATTTTTGGTAAAAAAAAATCGTAATAAGCGTATATTGATTGGTTTGCGCAAAAGTTATAGCTTCTACAAAATAGGGGATAGTTTTGTGGCATTTTTATTATAAATTTTTTTTTATTTGTAATGGCAGCGATCTGCAATTTTTATTGTGACTGCAACATTATGGCAGACAGATCGGACACTTTTACACTATTTTGGGACCATTGTCATTTATACAGCGATTAGTGCTGTAAAAATGCACTGATTACTGTGTAAATAACACTGGCAGGGAAGGAGTTAAACACTAGGGGGCGATGAAGGGGTTAAGTGTGTTCTAGGGAGTGATTCTAACCGTGGGAGGGATGGGCTTCCACTCACATTACAGTGATCACTGCTCTTGATGACAGGGAGCGTGATCTCTGTCATGTCACAAGCAGAACGGGGAAATGCCTTGTTTACATAGGCACTTCCCCGTTCTGTCTCTCCGTGACACGATCGCCGGGACAGTCCGCAGGTCCCGTGGGCACGGTCACGCTGTACGTGGCGGGCATGCGCGCAGGCCCACTAGCCCCACCAATTAAAGGGGATGTACAGGTACGCTCATTTGCCCACCGCTGCCATTGTGCCAACGTATATCGGCGTGCAGCGGTCGGCAAGTGGTTAAAGTATAAGTTCACCTTTTAATAAATAAATAAATGCACACTTTTTTTGCAGGTAAAAAAATTAGCATTTATTTATTGGAAGCCTGGATCAGCAGATTGTGGGTGCAATGCAGGCTCTGTGTGTAAGCGGTTCGGCCGTACATCATACGCCCAAGCAGTTACACACTAGCATGAAGCATCAATTAACTACCACAGCACTTAACCGTGGTTCACTGGGAACTACAAGCTTACAGCTGCAAAGGCTGCCGGACCTTGTAGTTTTCTATTCACAGATCTCTGTGAATGAGTGACCCGGCTGGGCTGCCACCAAGGGCGTGCATAGACTCTCATAAAGAGAGCCCAACTATGCCCAGCTGCCCATTTATGAAATCCGTTCTTCAACTTCTATAAATGAAATGGGATCTATGATTGGAGGATGGGCAGATGATTGAAAGGTCTGCCTCCTCCGCACATAGATTGTGTTTCATTCACCGAAGCTGTAGTATGGCTTTTGTGAGTGGAGCAGCTGGGCGGAAAGGGCCGGTGTAGTCTGGCTCTCAATATGAGAGCCTGTGATAGCCCGTTAGTTGGATCACAAGGGTCACATCCTACTGACTAAGTTATGACCCTTGTGCTGTTTTTTTTCTTTAGCTACACTTAAGCATGGGGAAGGGAAGTATGGGGATATAAAATTTTTTTTTTATAAAATAAACACTTATACTCGCCTAGATGGATGCAGAATTGGTCTCCCACTGCCTCTAAGTCTGAGAACTAAGTGATCAAAGACAGCTGATCTTTCGGTTCTCGGTCTTCAGTGAGCAGAGACGGTGACTGTCAGTCACTGGCTCTTTGCTCTGCCTCTCCAAAGCTCACGGGAGTGCTGGGCTGTGTAGGTGGAGGGAGTGGCTGGCTCAGGCTCTCAACACCTTCCCTGAGAGCCTGAGCCAGCTGCCGGTCCAGGCATCTGGGTGGATCCCGACATTGAAGTTAGGATCGTTCCAGCGCCCTGACCGGCTGAGTGACATCGGCCAACACTCAACAGTCAACTTTAGAGCTTTGGCTCTACTTCACCTTCAATTGTCTTGGTGACTGTTGTCAGCAAGAAAGAAATAGGAAATCCAAAATTTTACAGGTTCCACCAAAATTAGAGTGAACATTTTTCCAGTGGGGACACCTGTTTACAAGAGATTTGTGTAAAAGGAAATTTACTTTCATCTTGTTGTGTCTGCAGGATATGAAGTGAAGGGAAATTTCCTTAATAGGACACAAAACGTAAAAAAAAAACCTGACAGGATTTTAAACATGCCCAACAGCGGACCTTTAAATTAAGGCACGTGGTTGAATTATGGCCCACTGCTTGCCCAAAAAATAGCTCCTACAATGAGAAGGCACTGACTGTAGAATGGCAGGTGGTCCTGCCAAACAGTGACTGGCATAGTTCCAGCCATGATATCATTCAGCCATTATAGAGCAAGGGTAATTAAAGATGTAAACCTGAAAAAACATTTTTTTAATTAAGGCTTGCACCTTGTACAGTATAGGATTTCATGTCATCTGTGCCCAGCCTTGCCCCAAAGTGTTAATCCAGCTCTGAGCAGTCCTTCTCTTTTTTCAATGAGATTTAAATGGTCAGACAGAGAAATAGGAGTCAGTTTCTTTCCCTTGCTGTGAGTGACAGGTGATTTACTTATCTCATGCACAAGCCTGAGAGAGACATTCTGTGTACTAAAGATCCCCTCCTCTTTTCTTCTCCAGCTCTCCCAGGATTGGCTGCTCCACACCTCAGCATGATTGGGCATGCTGAAATCATGTGGTGACTTTTCTGGGTTTTGACTGGATGTTAGTGATCATAGCAGAAGTTCAGTGTAAGAAATAAACAGGTGAAAATGCATGTTGACAAGGGGAGTGTAGAGGTGGGCGGGGAGCCTACTGACATCACGACTCCACCCACGAGCTCCGGACAACAGACCCACCCACAGAATCTGAAGTTTTTCGGGTCTCATAACAGACAGAGGGGAGACATTTGACGGGTGTTGGTGTTTGTGGAAGATAAGGTGTCCTATTGGTGTCCATAGGATTCAGATAGCTGCCCAACATTGGTGTTCAAGACTTAAAGGGGTTGTAAAGCTTCACTTCTTTTTTTTTTTTAAATAACAAACATGTCATACTTACCTCCACTGTGCAGCTCATTTTGCACAAGGTGGCCCGATCCTCACTTTCTGGGGTCCCTCGTGTCTGTCTCGGCTCCTCCCCGCATCAGCTAACCCCCTCTGGGAAGTGTTTTCCCAAGGGGGTTAGCTTGCGGGCGTGCTCCCGAGTCCTGTATCCGGCGTCCATAAGCCGCCGACTACAGGACTTGGCCCTGCCCCCTGGCCCTCCCGTCATTGGAGTTGATTGACAGCAGAGCGAGCCAATGGCTGCACTGCTATCAATCTATCCAATGAAGAGCCGAGAACCGCTGAGAAGACCGGGCTGACATCAAGCACTATGGTAGTAGTTTAGAAAGGATACGAGTGGGTTTACATCCACTTTAAGTCTTGAACACCAATGTTGGGCGGCTGTTTGAATCCTATGGACACCAATAGGACACGATATCTTCCACAAACACCAACACCTTTTCTCCTGCTGACACCAATGGTAGGACACCATCCCTTCCACAAACACCAACAAATAGGGCACTATTCCTCCCATTGATGCCGAGATGGGGCACAATTCCTCTTGGTGACATCAACCAAGGGACACTCATACTGGTGTCAGTGATGGGGTACCCTACCTCCCAATGTCACCAAGGTATTTATTCCTACACAAAGCTTGTGAACTCCTATGTTACACAATCCAAACCTAAAATTAAAAACGTTTGGTTTTAGCACGTTAAAAACTTTCTACAGGAACTGAGGTATATGATTGCTTACGGTTTCCAAGGAAGGGTCTTTTTGGGAAGTCTGACATAACTGCACTTATGCCGCGTACACACGGTCGGAAATTTACGATGGAAACAGTCCGATGGGAGCTTTTCATCGGATTTTCCGACCGTCTGTATGCCCATCGGTCTTTTTCTGTCGGAATTTCCGACGGACTTTGGATTGAGAACCTGTTCTTAATTTTTCCGACGGAAAACCTTTCTATCGGATTTTCCGATCGTGTGTATGCAATTCCGACACGCAAAATTCCGACGCATGCTCGGAAACAACTCGACGCATGCTCAGAAGCATTAAACTTCCCTTTTTATAGTGCAGTCGAACGTGTTTTATGCCGCGGTGTTATTGCTCGTCGGAATTTGGTGTGACCGTGTGTAGGCAAGATAGTTTGAGCGAAATTCCGACGGGAAAACCATCAGAGCTTTTTCCGACGAGAATTCCGACCGTGTGTACGCGGCATTATATTTTAATGCTTGAATTGGTGTGTTTTGAAAAATGTTAAAACCTTGATTATTTTTTTTTTTTTCTTCTGACAAGTATAACAAATTTGTAGTGTAACATTTAAATAAGGACTCGTACGTGAACCTGGCAGTGTCTTGTCCCACGTTTCTCTTCCCCCAGTGGGAATGCACACTTGTGTCTCGTACATGTTGTATGTGCGGGTCTGAGAGGAAGGAGATGGAGCAGCAGCGGGGAAGCGTGGGATAAAAGGCTCCATTTCAAGTGAGACATCTGGCTAGTAAACACTGTGAATTCATAAAAGACGACGGTGGCTCAGCGTTTCTCTTCAAACCGCTCCGTTCATCTGGACCTCCTGCTGCTTCCATGACAATAACTTTTCATGGTGGATTGACTGTTTGACTTCAGGAAGGGATGAGGCAGCCTTTTGTGTTTCCACTGAGCTTGTAATGAGATGTTTCTATACTACAGCAATAAATTACAAGGAAACCAGATCTAGCCATATGTAACGTACGGAGACAAAGAACATTCACAGCTTCCACCTTAAAGTGAACCTGTCAGCATGGTTGTCCATCCAGCAGAACCCAAGATGCAGTGCTAGTTCCAGGGCAGTGCAAATCATGTTTAGTGCCCTGTTAGGCTCGATTCGCATATATGCATGTTGCTTTTGAGCGATTTTACAGAGATTTTGCTGCGATTTGCATTTTTATGGGGGGATTTGTTAATTGGACAAATTAACAACCGCAAAATCGCGGTTAAAAACGCATGCGTCGCTTTGAAAGCGCTGCCCATTTATTCCAATGGACAGGGCGTTTTGGGAGCGCTAAAGACAGCACTCCAAACCCGCCCAAAAGATGCTGCTTACAGGACCTTTGAAGGGGGATTCTACCCTAAAGTGGAACTCCCGCTTTTCGGAACCCTCACCCCCTCCGGTGTCACATTTTGGCACCTTTCAGGGGGGAGGGGGGTGCAGATACCTGTCTAAGACAGGCATAAACTCCCACGGGAGTTTACGCAGCTTCCTGTCCCGGCGCGCTGTCTGCCGGGACACACACGTGTCCCGGCAGACAGCGCAGAAGATTCTCATTGCGCCGCGCGACTCGCGCATGCGCAGAAGGGAATCGGGAAGTGAAGCCACTTCCTGATTCCCTCACCGAGAATGGCGCCGGCTATAGCAGAGAGCCGAGCGATCGATCGGCCTCTGCTGCCGACACCGCTGGACCCTGGGACAGGTAAGTGTCCATTTTTTAAAAGTCAGCAGCTGCAGTATTTGTAGCTGCTGGCTTTTAAAAAAAAAATTTCAGTACAGTCCCGCTTTAAGAACGTCCCGCAAGCGCACCACCCCAGTGTGAAAAGGCACACCGAATGAATAGGAGACTGTTTTCCGTCGCTTAGCAGAGGCTATTTCCAGTGCTAAAGTGCCTGAAAACTGCCCCAGTGTGAGAGAGGTCTTAGGCAGTTCCCCTACTTACAGATGAGCCTCACTGTGTGTAGTAAGTGCAGAGTTCTTCTGGCAAGTGGTTTGCCCCATGTTGCTACCACTGTAATTTAATGTTTTGCTTTAAGAGGGACGTGCTGAGCCTGCGCCCACTCCACCAGTCAAGCACCCTCTGTTACCTCACTCACAGTGGCAGAATCGAGTCCCGTTGAGAGCATAGCCCCATAACACTTTCTTTCTGTACCTCGTGGTCAGGCCTTGAATCTCTGTAATGCTAGTCTGCTCCCGGCAAACCAGGGGAGGGAAGGGCAGTCTGCTCACTTTTGTGAGATATTGTTTATAAAAATATATTGGATTGCCCTAATCAAACAAATGTAATAAATTCTATTTAAAACTATAAAAAATCCACATATTTATCTTTGTAGCTATCTCTCTGTACACCCCTTTTGCCCCAAGCCAAAATCTTATTCACTGCATGTATTGAAGCTGACATTTGGGTATGGCAATTTTTACATACCGTATATACACGAGTATAAGCCGAGCCGAATATAAGCCGAGGCACCTAATTTTACCACAAAAAACTGGGAAAACGTATTGACTTGAGTATAAGCCTAGGGTGGGAAATGCGCAGCTACTGTAAGTGGAAAAGAGGGTCAACAATGCCCATTTGCAGCCTCACTGTGCCCATTTGCAGCCATAGGTCCCCTGAACTTCAAACTTGGTAGTTAATGGTTCCTAGATGCCCTCTATCTGCAGCCATTGCGGCCTCTGGACCCGAAGGGTCCCGAAATGACATTGCTGCAGATGGACACAGTTGACCGACTTTGGGGCCCTGTATCTCGGGCCACTTGGTGCTAGTCAAAAGAAACAGTGTCTCTAACCGATATCAGATAGGTAATCAAGGACCGAGTCAGAAAACAAAGGCCCAGTGTTGCACAGAGTATGTGGTCATAATAACGAATACGTTTGTGTAGATATTGCTCAGTGTACCACACTGGGGTGTCTATCATACATTTATAGAGAGGATCAAGGCTTAAGTGCTCTAATGCATGAAACAGTGAGATGAACTAAAATAAAATGTATAATATACAATAGAATGGAGTAACTTAGCTTAGGATTTTCCAGGTGGCGTAGCATAGTGGGAGGTAGTACTTCCCTTGGGCCTAAGAAGCCCAGGGATGGGGCAATATTGAAGCAGGATATACATTTTTTTTCCCCTCAGTTTAGGCCGATACGTATTCTTCTACATATTTTTGGTAAAAAAAAAAATCGCACTAAGCGTTTATTGATTGGTTTGCGCAAAAGTTATAGCGTTTACAAAATAGGGGATAGTTTTATGGCATTTTTATTAATAACATTTTTTTTTTACTAGTAATGGCAGTGATCAGCGATTTTTTTTTTTTTTTTTTTTTTTTATAGTGACTGCGACATTATGGCGGACACATCAGACATTTTTGACACCTTTTTTGGGACCATTGTCATTTATACAGCAATCAGTGCTATACAAATGCACTGATTCCTGTGTAAATGACACTGGCAGTGAAGGGGTTAACCACTAGGTGGCAGTGTAGGGGTTAAGTGTGTCCTGGGGTGTGTTTCTAACTGTGGGAGGGCGTGGCTGTTTGTGACATGTCACTGATCTCTGCTCCGATCACACGGAGCAGAGATCAGTCACATTGTCACTATGTAGAACAGGGAGATGCTTGTTTACATTATCATCTTCCCCGTTCTTCCTCCCCGTGAGACGATCGCGGGTATCCCTGCGGCGATTGAGTCCACGTGACCGACTCAAGGAGGTCCCGGGCGGTGCGCACGCGATGGCACGGCGGCCAATTTAAAGGGACATACCTGTACGCCCATTCATCTGTCCACGCCATGCTGCCGATGTACATAGTCGTGCGCCGGTTGGGGAAGTGGTTAAATTCTATGTATGTCTTCACACCGGTCCGTTGTGGTGTTTAAAAATCTTGCTTGCTGCATTTTTGGTCATTTGCAGCAAAAACGCACTTCCCCGGTTTTTGTTGCGTTTTTTTGAGTCACGTGACCTATGAAAAAACACGCTGTAAGCACAGTAAAGCACAGTAAAATCACAGAAATATCGGCACCTCTTTTTTTCTATCAGCAAAAATGCAGAAAACGCCATGTTCAGCCAATAGTTTTGGCAGGTGAGATTTCAATGTCTAATTTCAACAAAATTCAATGGAAATAAGGCCTTGGTAAATACAATTTTTTTTTTTAGGGAATAATTAAAAAAAAAGTTTTATATAATCATCCACCTAAAGTTATTAAAATATTATACAGCTTTATTGATTACTCCTATAAAATTAACACGATCCCAGAGAGAGAAAAAAAAGCATTTGTATTTCTGTTTTGCTGCTGAAGAGTTCTACAACTTTGATACATAGAATGAATTTGCTAATTATTTGTGTTTTTTTTTCAGGGGCACATTAACCACATTCTTGGACTGTAGACCTGATCGTGACGTTTGGATTTTTTTTTAATGGTTTTTGAACGTCGTAGAGCCAGAACACTCCGCTTAAATACTGCAGCCTGCACTGATCTATGTTTTATACTTTTTATACAGACATTACTACAGTGCCTCCATTATCCATCCAAAGTGGTCACTAATAGCTACTCTGTCTTCATAGAAAACTTCTGATTTTAAAAGTGGATTCTAAAAATGTTTCAGCTTATGTTCCGTTGTGGATGAGGCCTTAGCGCCACCTCCTGGGACTCTCCCCTTTAGTCCTCATGCACACAGGACATTTTTTTTTATTTTCCTCACCTGGATGCCTTTGCTCCTGGCAGGAAAAAAAACGCTTAAAAAAAAAAAAGTCTAGAG